>JAJOOO010025048.1:0-14491 GCA_029582685.1 Solanum piurae | reverse complement strand
CCATGTAAAAGGAACAATTTCCAACTCACTAACACATACCAAATGTCCTAATTAACTCAAGAACTAGGGAGAAAATTGCATTAGCTTACCTTGATGGACAGAACTACCACTTGCTAAGACTTGGATTCTTCAAGGTAAAGGTTGTCCTCCTTAACTTTTCTTAAATTATACCTTCCAATAGCTTGAACTCCCTAATATTCAAGAACCCTAATGGTATTTAATGGCTGTTGTGTGAAGCTAAGAGAGAGAAGAGAGAAATCTCTAGAAATCAGATTTTTTTGTCAAAGTAAAAATGGTTGGAAAAAGCTGATATCAATCCCTTTTAAAGGGACCTTCTTTGGCCGACTTGCTCACTCATTTTGGGCCATAATTTGTCAAGTAGGTGATCCACCTACTTGGACTTTTCACTTGGGCCTTTTTTGACTTGAGAACATTGGGCCTTGGCTGTCCATTTTCCCCTTATACTTCTATTCAACTTAGGCCAGATTAATGCAAGTAGGTGGTAGTGTACTTGGCCCAATAACATGGTCAAAAGAGTCCTAGTAGGTGATGCACCTACTTGTTCCTTTAGGCTGGTCAATAATGTCACACCCCGAGCCTACACCCTGGGCGGGACTGGCACTCGAAGACCATTGCTGGTCTCAAGCGGACCCTTGGCCTGGCTTACTTAACTCAGCGGAAGACAATTTTCATACTTAAAATGATCAATAACACTTAATTTAACTGAATAATAAAATAACTGAGAATGTTTAAAGGTTAAACATTCAACTTTGCCAAAAGTGGCAACCCAAGTCTTAACAATAAGAATGATAATGAAAAGACTCAAAGGACTAACATCCGACTGTCTATGAAGCCTCTAAAACAACTGAGATGGATGTTGGGACAACCCCACAACAACCTAATGAACTAACTAGAAAACAATGAAAATAGATCCCCCGGAATGCAATGAGGCTCACCGACTGACTCTGAACTGCTCACTGGATAACCGGTGCGCTGGAATGCCGATCCTAGTTACTTGTGTCTGCATCATAAGGCGATGCAATCCAACTGGCATCACTACATTGAATGTATGAGTATGCGAGTTGGAATGCTAAAACAACATAGGCTTGAAAGGGAATCTGAAAGAAACACTTACCTTGTATCTTCTCAACTCATGAATACTTAACTGAACTCATTTCAATATAAAGCAGTTTAAAACAAGTGCAATATAAAGAAAAATTGTTTAAAACATGATGTCAACTCTGTGTATATACAAGGATACAACATAACTCTGAAATGTATGTAAAAATAGAATAAACTAATGTACAGAAAAATACAGTTACTTCTGTGGGAGTTTCTCCAATCGACAACCATCACATAAGAGCTATAGTGATGATACATCGATCTACCTCACGCTGCCAGCGCATCCTATACCCGGCCAGAGGTACATGACCTGAACTACTAAGTGGATCCACTAGTCTATGCGGAAAGGATTCATCTAAAAAGTATGACCCTTTTCTACCCATGATGGCTACATGGTTTATGGAGACGTGAGTTATCTGTACTCAAGCTCGTCCCCATATTGGTGCTCAATACTACTCCCAAAATATGATACTAGCTCTTTATGTTTAAAAACATACTTGTTTCTGTGATTTGAGATTAGTGCTCAAAATCTTATCTCAAAGGCTATCTTGGAAATCAAAGTTTCCCCCTCTTGCTTCATTTAGAAAGCGATTACTCTTTTCTGAAAACTATCCCGAGGGCTCTTTGGAAATCTCAGTTTCCGTTCTTATTTAAATGTGAAAATATTTTAAATCTCTTTGGGAATACTTAGTCCCCATATACTTTTTGAAGAAATGAACTTCAATCTATATACTCTTTACTCTTTACTCAACTTGAACTTTAATTCTTAAAACAAGGTTAAAAGCATTTGCAAAAGACTTCTTGAAAAGACTGAGAACTTCCTAGACTTGGCTCTTGACTTTCCTTGACTAGATCCTAACTTTCCTTGAATTGGATTATGAATTCAAGGTTCATGATCTCATGTTCATGGATGATTTCATGATGTTTATATGTACCTTAGAGTGTTGTAATCAACTAGAAAACATACCATTGCTAAGGAACAAGTATGAAAAGATGGGGGAAGAATGGGAAGAACTGGAGTCCCTAGCGCTCTGAGAGGCGCGGGGCGCCAGCCCTCAACATTTAGAGAACAAGTTGGGGCACTCTGGCTGGCGTGTCACCCCAGAGCCCCACATTCAGGGACTGCTTTGGGGCACCTGGCTGGCGCGACGCCCCACTCCCTTCCCCAGGTGTTTTATGACTTTTCTTCTCCATTTTTCAACTCTAAACCCCTCTAAACTTCAATGGTTCTTTCCACAAATACTTAGGATCATTTATACCCTCAATACATGATAGATTCAAACCGAAATTACACTCGAAAACATGAATCAAATCGCAAGAAACTTCAACAAAACAACCCACAAGAATTCAAACGAATTTCATCAAGAACTCAAAGGATTTACTTTCAAATCACACATATTTCGCTGAATTGAATCATGATTGGCGTGTGGGTTAACTAACCCAACGCTATGTAATCTCACATACCTTTTAGGGATCACCCCCGACGAAATCCACAAGCTACCCTTGACGAAATCGATGAATCTTGGACGTTCTTCTCTTTTCTCCAAGCCCTAGCATAAAATTAACTTTTCTAAAACTAACTAAAATCCGAATTTACCCCAATTAAACTCCTAAAAACGAATTAGAATAATTAGGTAAAGAAAAGACTAAATTGCCCTTCCAAAATCCGGACTAGACTTTCCTTAATTCAACAGCCCAACTTCCAAAGGGCATAACTTACTCATACAAACTCAGAATCGCACAAACTTGGCGGCGTTGGAAAGATCATTCCAAGATCTTTCGACCATATCTGTAAGTACACCTAACTCATCATGAGCTAGGAGTTATGACCATTTGAAGTTGACCAGAACTCAACTTTTCCTAACTTAAACAAATTTTCCAGATTTTCATTCTTTCCAAAAATGACTATTTCCAATTATTAGTTTCTTCCTAGCTATTTCAAATTGCAAGATGTTACAAATAAGTCAAAGTAGGTGATGCACATACTTGTCACCTACTAGCTTAGTGTAGCCAAGCAAGCACCTCAATATTTTATTCCATTTCTAGACTTTAATACCTTTAACTTAACTTAAAACTTATATACACTATGTCACTTTAAACTTTAGACTCAAATACCACTTTATGATCTCAAGTTTAACTACTTCCATCGACGTCAACTTAATCGGGTCGCATCAAAATCTATGGACAGTTTGGCTCTAAACCTATTTTATTACCACTAGTCGCATAGGAAACCGAGTCCATAACTATACCACAAGGTAAATTATAAGCGTCATGTAAATTAAACTAGTACACATAGAATACGGGGTGTTACATCATCCCCCCTTATGATCATTCATCCTCGAATGATAGGTGCACCTGATAGTTCGGTTAATCTTGGAATTTCATATAGAGATTTGCGAGAGTTCCCATTGTAAATAGGACTATCCAAAATCCATAGACTAACCTAAAACACGTATAGTCAAGTCTAGCAGGAAGTCTCAATAGATATTGTTCGTGAAATAATAATATGACAAATTAAACCTCTTTCTTGACCATGTAATTCACTGAAGATACACAAGTAGAACTCATACAAATAAGGGCTTTAATATACCAAAACACAAGCCATGCAAATGAAAGATAAAATGAACAAATGCTAGTATGATTTATGATCATATAAGGGGACCACATGATCTCAGATCCTTATGTTGATGTTTAGAATGAGGAGGGGTATTTAGGATCTCTACCATCTTCTATTCCCAAGTATCTTATTTTATATTATATTCCTTCCACAATACTTCAATGGAGGTTACACCTTTTGAGCTTAGCTTCCGGGCCTTAACAATCATGAATAGCTATAGTATCTCCCAATTTTTTTGTAAATGGAACGGACACATAAAATCATAGGCCTAACCTATCGGGGCACTACTTTTCCTTCTTTTTTTATCTCATGACGCTTTTGAGAGGTGAGTCTTATAAGAACACATATATGTTAATATAAACTCTAAAGTTTTATGTTGCACCTTCGAATAAGGTATTATGCTAAGTTATTTATCTAGTTGTGATAAAATTTACATATATGCCCAACCTTTTCTGCTCAAAATCATCACTACATCTTGATACAATGAAACATTTTCCCAAAATTTTCAAAACTCAAGTCAATAAGAACAGAGCGGCATAGAATACGGATAAATAAGTCACATTGAGTATGACACATATGCAGACTAGCACAAATGGGAGTGCATTATATACGGGCATTAAGCTATATAAATATGTGTTGTACGCGCGCATATGAGCTATAGGGTAGCATGTGAGCGAATGAGCTATAAGGCATGTACGAAATGGACTAGATGAGCACATGATGCATGAGTACTAAAGCTACAAAATATATAATATGTAAGCAAGTAGACTATAAGACATGTAGACATAAAAGAAAATGAACTACGAAACACAAATCACATTGAGAAGTGTGTATCGCATGGATAGGTGGACTAACATGTCAATGAGTACACATATGAAATATGAGCAAGTGAGCACATGACACAAGGCCAAAAAAGCTATAAGGCCTGTAATATTTATGAAAGTAGGCTACGAGGCATGTAAAATATATAGAAGTGGTCATATGATCAATTAGCCTACAGTACCCACACAATATGGACAAGTGACATGAGAAAAGTAACCAGTGCAATAAATAACATGTAGGGAAAAGGTCCTACGAAAACAAGGGTGCTCAGAAGCGGATAACACTTACATGCAAGCATTCTATGACATTAGGTAACCTATGAGAAGGTAATCTACAAAGGGAAAATGACATACAAATAGATAAGTTATAGAACATGCAGTATGTGTAATTATATAACAAACCATCTTTGGAAAGTATGAGATATCCTATAGAACCACTCTACCATAATAAGGGTAAACACACTGTCTTAAGCATTAAGTCATGGGTGGGATAGTTCTGCTCATATTCCTTACTCACCTCAAAAGACATACAGTTGATTTACCCATCTACTCTCTTCAATCTCTTAAGAATTATTATAGGTGTTCTGCTATTAGGACTTGTCTTCCATCTAGGTTATTATGAATACTACAATCAAGATAGAAAAAGAAAATCCTCAATAGTTTATGTTTTAGAGTAGGAGGCCAAGGTCAACTTTGCCTTCATTACTAGCTTGTGTTATATCACGCTCAATGCCTGGTGCCCTTTGAAGGTCGAAATAGAAAATAAATAGTGAAGCTTGAAAGCATTATAAAACATGAATTCTAATAACATGTAAATGTCAGTAAAGTTATATCATGATTCATAACATCTTAGAGTTATCCATTTTGGGCTTAACTAGATAGGTCTGGCCATACTAATAGATTTCCTCTTTTTTTATAACAAGTGAGGGTGCTCTGACTCTTTTCCCATGCAAGATAGAAAATAAGAACAACTAGCATATGATCAATTTTTCCTCTCCCTTAACTGGACTATGACTGACGAATTACTGCAAGCATATATTAAATGAACCCTGTAGTAGCTTTGGCATATATTAAATGAACTATATAGTAGCTCTATTCAATTTGATGGAAGTCTATACATGTGTATTATGCTCTACTTCTCTTTTATACTAATGATGTAGATGAACTAGGTCCATGTAGTATCTAGGTAAAATTTCTATTCCCCTCTTTTTTTTCTTGTTGTTATCAAGACCAAATATCAAGACTTGAATCATTACTAAATTGACTTCTCTGTCTACAAAGGTTCACAAAGTTGTTCCCAGGTGCGCCATTATAACTCGTTAGGGTTGAAAAGTTGATACCATTTTCTTGCCTCATACACTTAGCAATAACTACCTATCTCACTCCTCTATAGCATCCTCATATCACCCCTACTCCTATGATTAGGGAATTTGACATGTCCCATCTCTTTCTAACTAGAAGCTATACATACATATTCGGCACGTGTCATTCAAGCTTCATTCTCACATGTTTCCTATCTAACAAGTACCTTTTAATCAAAACTAGTAGCTTCATCTACGCTAATCCCACTATGTACAACCGACTACTCACAACTTAGGTCAACCAATCAAATTTCTTTTTGTTAACCTTACCCTTTAGTCAATACTAATCCTCTATAGCCAACACAAAGATCATAATAGGAACTACCATACATATATCATTTGCAGCAATTGGCACACTTATCCCTAAGTTTTATAACCATAAAATACAAATGTTATTAGTACTTATTTGGGGTGGTTGGCACATACCATATAAAAAGCCAACTATCAACATATTCGGGATGATATATAGTGAGAATTTGGGCCTTGTCAACCAATTAGAGGTATCTCTAGTAACACTATTGCACTGATACATTCAACTATCAGATTGTGCCGCTCCCTTCTTCCAACTATAAGAAACTGGTTCAACAACATCAATTTTGTAACACCCCATATTCTATGTGTACTAGTCTATTTATATGATGCTTATAAATTTCCTTGTGGTATAGATATAGACTCGGTTTCCTATGCAACTAGTGACAGTAGAATAGGTTTAAAGTGAATTGTCCATAGATTTTAATGTGACCCGATTAAGTTGAAATCGATGGAAGTATTTAAACTTGAGATCATTAGGTGGTATTTGAGTCTAAAGTTTAAAGTGACATAGTGTATATAAGTTTTAAGTTAAGTTAGAGGTATTAAAGTCTAGAAATAGCATAGAATATTGAGGTGCTTGCTTGACTACACTTAAGCTAGTAGGTGACAAGTAGCATCACCTACTTTGACTTATTGACCAGCCCAAAGGACCAAGTAGGTGCATCACCTACTTTGACTTATTGACCAGCCCAAAGGACCAAGTAGGTGCATCATCTACTAGGACTCTTTTGACCATGTTATTGGTCCAAGTACACTACCACCTACTTGCATTAATCTGGCCCAAGTTGAGTAGAAGAATTAGGGAAAAATGGACAGCCAAGGCCCAATATTCTTAAGTCCAAAAAGGCCCATGTGAAAAGTCCAAGTAAGTGGATCGCCTACTTGATAAATTATGGCCCAAAATGAGTGAGAAAGTCGGCCAAAGCAGGTCCCTTTAAAAAGGGATTGATATCAGCTTTTTCCAACTATTTTTACTTTGACAAAAAATCTGATTTCTAGAGCTTTCTCTCTTCTCTATCTTAGCTTCATACAGCAGCCATTAAATACCATTAGGGTTCTTCAATATTAGGGAGTTTAAGCTATTGTAAGGTATAAGTTAAGTCAAGTTAAGGAGGACAACCTTTACCTTGAAGAATCCAAGTCTTAGCAAGTGGTAGTTCTGTCCATCAAGGTAAGCTAATGCAATTTTCTCCCTAGCTCTTGAGTTAATTAGGACATTTGGTATGTGTTAGTGAGTTGGAAATTGTTCCTTTTACATGGCATAATATTGGGGAGGATGTTCTGGTGATTAGTGCATGTTGCGACAACCATGGAGGGGAGTCCTCTTTAAATTCAGTTATGAGCTTGTTTGAGAACTTTAAAAGTAATATTAGCTCTTCAAGTGCTGGTGATCAGAAACCATGATTCATATTGCTTCTGTTACATTATAATGTTAAAAGGATTGTTTTATGTATGTTATGATAAAGGGATGTGGATGGATGTACCGGGAAGTTATGGAGACATTAAAGGACTTAAATATTGCAGGGAGTTTTTGGGAGGACCTGATACAAAGGTTGTACAATATATAGACGCGATTAAAGGGAAAGGGAAGGAAAGAAAACATTGGCTAGATAAATTGCATGCTTACTGATTGGTTACTGTTTTGGTGAGATCAAGTAACTCAAATTGATTGATTAGCTACTAATACTAGTCTTACAACTTATTTTATTGTAGATTAGTAATCTAAAAAGAAGGATCTTAAGTCATACTTTTTGAATTGTATAGCAAGGTATGTAAGGCTATTCAATTTCCTATTTCTTTGGCATGAATCCAACACTTGTATTACAAAGTAAGCTTTCTAAGTGACCCCCTAGAGCATTAAAGTGAGTACTCTAATATGAGTTTATTACTAAATGTACATTCTTACTCTACCAAGTATTAACATGCAAGGTTTAAACTTGTTTCATCATCAAAGTACCCTTGGCACGTATTCCCCTTATATAAATCAAAATGATCCTAGATTACACATGGTACATATGTTTATATGTTGGATATACAATATTCCCATATCTTGCCAACTTGCTGCAATTGTCTATTCCATCATATGTCATCTTTTCACATGTTCATATGTTCCTTTTATTGGATAGTGCACCCATTGTGTTAGACTATAATGTTACCTCATAGTATCCCTACTTGCTCTATTGTACATTTTATATGTACTTACTTGGGATATGTATTCGTCCTTAAGTTGAATCTGCCCACGTTCCCCTTGGTTCCACGTTCATGAACACCTTGTATTTGATATTAGTTAGTGAGTATTTGACTATCATATAGAGTTCAAATATCTTGGCTGAATGTTAAATGACTTCACTTGATATGTGCTTTAATTTGAGATGTAGAATGCTTACTGAGTCATATAAGCTCCTAAGTAATATTACGTTTGTGTCACATTTGCTTCCCATGTCATTGTTATTATCGTAAGTCCATATTCATATGTCTTCTACTACTGGTCCATATTCCAAATCTCAACAAGGATTATGACCACCAAAACAGCAATCTCAAACGAGTTATGATCATCAAAAGAACATTCTCAAAAGAGTTATGAACCCCCAACACAACAATCTCAAAGATTAAAGAAGCTAAGTGACGCAATTTGTATAATTATGGGTGGCAGCCCAGGGGTAAAAGCCTAGCATGGGTCGATCCCAATTGGTATAAAAGGGTGGCAGCTCAGGGGCGAAAGCTTAGCATGGGCCGATCCCAATTGGTATAGAAGGGTGGTAGCTCAGGGGTGAAAGCCTAGCATGGGATGATCCCAATTTGTGTAATTATGAGAAGCGCATCCCAGGGGTTAAAATGCCTATCATGGGTCATCCTATTCTACCATTGATCAGCTGGTTATTTGTATCACATGCCCTACAAAGATTATATAGTACAGAAAAGTAAAGAAAAGAATGTAACGTACAAGATTCCACAAGTATAAGCAAAGGTGGTCTCAAATCCTTATTTATTTGTATTTGGTTTCACTTGAGCTCTCATTTTACATATGGTTGTATTATGCCTTACATATTCAGTACATTCTTTCGTACTGATGTCCTTTATTGGGGACGCAACATTTCATGCTGCAGGTACAAGTACTCAGCTAGTAGATCTCCCCAATAGAAGCACATGATACTCAGTGGTTGTTGGTGAGCTCCAGGTTGATTCAGGGCATTGCCGAGTCTTTACTATGCATATTTTCATAGTGGTACAGCCATGGATTCCAGTAGAGGCTTTGTAGACATTGTAAAGCTATCATTTGTATTCATAGTCACATGTATTGGTTCAGCTAGTCGACATATGTTGTATATGTAGTTTCTCTTTAGTAAATCTATCTTCATAGTAGTTCATTGTCTCATCATAGGTCACTTGTAAAGCATGTGTTCATATGGTACTTGTCCTTCTCACTTTGGGTTGGGGTATGACTAAAGTGGTATCAGCGCAGTTCGTCCTAGGGAGTCTATAAAGCCGTGTCTAGTAGAACCTTACTTATGAATGTGTTGCGCACCACATTTATTATTAGGGGGCTGCTTGAACATTTAGAAAATGTTACCTTCCTTCATAATCTAGATCGTGTGATAGATCAAAGTTAAGAAGTCAATTTCCACTTGTACCTGATCATGTTATTCATACTATGCTTACTATGGTTAAGGTTAACGGTAGCTAAAGTGTCAACATGTAACATACAGAAAAGGATCTTAAGTTATCAAATTTTGAATAGATTGAGCTCATTTTATTCAACCGTCCCACTCCACAAGATATGTAAAGGATTTTATGTTATTTGCATTTTAAGTTGCATTTGTGCCATTTGTATCACATTGGTTCAATTGAGAAAGATATAGTATATGCTTAAAAAATGATTGGTTACCTACTTACATATATGAGTTGTAGCATTTCCATGCAGATCTAGGAGGATATAACCAACTCTTGAGTTCTATATTTCCTTCATATTTATAGGATCTATTCCTATAGAGGACACTCATTCTTAGTATGTGTTATACATTGAATTGTCGGCATTACACATGTACTCAAAATTGATGTTGTTGAACCAGTTTCTTTTAGTTGGAAGAAGGCAGTGGCACAATCTGATAGGTGATTGTATCAGTGCAATAGTGTTACCAGTGATACCCCTAATTGGTTGACAAGGCCCAAATTCTCACCATATATCATCCCGAATATGTTAATATTTGGATTTTTATATGTTATATGCCAGCCACCCTAAATAAGTACTAATAACATTTGTATTCGTTTCATGGTTATAAAACTTAGGATAAGTGCTCCAATTGCTGAAAATGATATATGTATGGTAGTTCCTATTATGATATATGTTTTGGCTATAGATGATTAGTGTGTGACTAAAGGGTAAGTTAAAAAAAAGGAAAATTGATTGGTTAGACCTAAGTTGTGATTAGTCAAGTTGTACATGGAGGGATTAGAGTACATGAAAGTACTAGTTTTGATTAAAAGTACTTGTTAGATAGGAAGCATGTGAGAATGAAGCTTGAATTACATGGGACGAATATGTACGTAGAACTTCTAGTTAGAAAGAGATGGGATGTGTCAAATCCCCTAAACATAGGAGTAGGGGTGATATGAGGATGCTATAGAGGAGTGAGATAGGTGGTTATGAAAGATTGATTGCTAAGTGTATGAGCCAAGAAAATGGTATCAACTCTTCAACCCTAACGAGTTATAATGGCGCACCTGGGAACAACTTGTGAACCTTTGTTAGACAGAGAACAAAAAAAAAAGTGAATAGAAAGGTTACCTAGATAGAAGATACATGGGCCTAGTTCAACCACATCATTAGTACAAAAGAGAAGTAGAGCATTATACACATGTATAGACTTCCATCAAATTGAATAGAGCTACTACCGGATTCATTTAATATGCATGCAGTAATTCGTTAGTCATATTCTAGTTAAGGGAGAGGAAAAATTGATCATATGCTAGTTGTTCTTATTTTCTATCTTGCATGGGAAAAGAGTTGGAGCACCCTCACTTGTTATAAAAAAAGAGGAAATCTATTAGTAGGGCAAGACCTATCTAGTTAAGCCCAAAGCGGCTAACTCTAAGACGTTATGAATCGTGATATAACTTTATAGGTACCTGATATTTACATTTTATTAGAGTTCATATTTTATGGTGCATTCAAGCTTCACTATTTATTTTCTATTATGACCTTCGAAAGGCACCAGACATTGAGTGTGATGTAACACAAACTAGTAAAGAAGATAAAGTTGACCTCGGCCTCCTACTCGAAAAGATGAACTATTGTGGATCTTTCTTTCCTATCTTAACTGAAGTATTTATATTGACCTAGAAGGAAGACAAGTTCCAATAGCAGAACACCTATAAGAATTCTTAGGAGATTGAAGAGAGTAGATGGGGAAATCAATTGTATGTGCTTTGAGGTGAGTAAGGAATATGAGCATAACTATCCCACCCGTGACTTAACGCTTAAGACAGTATGTCTGCCCTTAATATGGTAGAGTGGTTCTATAGGATATCTCGTAGTTTCCAAAGATGGTTTGTTATATAATTATACATGTTGCATGTTCTATAACTTATCTATTTGTATGTCATTTTCCCTTTGTGGATCACTTTCTCACATGTTACCTAATGTCATAGAATGCTTACATGTAAGTGTTATCCTCTTTAGAGCACCCTTGTTTATTGTAATATATTTTCGTAGGACCTTTACTTTACATGTTATTTATTGCACTGGTTACTTTTCACATGTCACTTGTCCATATTGTGTGGGTAGTAGCATGCTAATTAATCATATGCTATGGGAAAAATTAGTGTTCATGGGTTATATAACTCGCATATCACTTGTTTACATGTCATATGCATCATTAACCATTTCTATATATATTACATGCCTCGTAGCTTACTTGCTTAAACATTACAGGCCTTATAGCTTTTCTAGCCATGTGTCATGTACTCACTTGCTCATTTATCATATGTGTACTTATGGACATGTTCGGCCACCTATCCATGCGATATAACGCACTTGCTCAATGTGATTTGTGTTCCGTAGTTCATTTTCTTATATGTCTACATGTCTTATAGTCTACTGCTTACATATTATATATTTCGTAGCTTTAGTACTCATGCATCATGTGCTCATCTAGTCCATTTCCTACATGCCCTATATTTCATTCGCTCATACGCTACCCTATAGTTCATATGCACGCGTACACCACATATATTTTTTGTAAAACTTCATGAACATTGATACAAGAGGAATAATATAAGTCACAACCAACATATAAAGTCACATAATTCACATTTGAACAATAGCACATATAAACCTTTACCTTTTACCTTGAGCCTCCACCTCAAGTAACCCTCAAGCTATACCTTGTGCAAAGTATGGGTAGCGTCCCATACCACCACCCACACTAAGGCACCACCTTAAGGTCACCAAAAGTAAACTTACCATTCATCCTTTCCCACCTTTACACAGTAAAGCATTTACGAGACATAAACAATACATGAGTCACATCATCACATTGAGGCCAACATCTAAGAAAACTCTAAGTCATACTTGTACAATGTGCAAGTAGCATCCCATACTACTACTCACACTAAGTACTCCTTTGAAGTCACCCTACACAAGGCACCTTCATATACAATAAGTCATGACAAGGAATTAACTCATAATACAATTCAAGTATATCATGCATCATTTACACTTAAGCATATAAGAATCAACATTTCTCAATAACATCATTTAGAGGAGTTTCATTCATTAGACATTAGATCAACATTCTCATTAACTTTTTCTTAAGAGGACATTCAAACAATAGTCGTTAAGACTTAGAGAACTCACTATATCCCTCTTGAAGCCTACTCGTGCCATGTATGGATAGCTTCCCATACAGTAACTCACACTTCATAGAACTCCTCAAGAAACTATAATGCAAATCTCACATGATGGGGATAAGTGTTTAACTGACATAGACCATGAGAGCTAGATTATGGAATCCTATGTATTGTCCCACATCGTAAGGGTTGGTCTACTTGCCTAAGGTAAACCGGTATTTAGCTTAAGTAGATCCACTATGTGGGCACATAGTTAAGGGACAAGGAGGTTGCTACAAGATACTCCGCCTCAACTCTCGGATGAGTACCCACCCCAAGGTATTGCTACTAGATACCCCACCTCAACTCATAGATGAGTATCCATCCCATTCAATGTCCTATCGGTGCTTTGCCAACATTTCCATAGAGTAGTTAACATTCATTTTAGTCAAGGAATAGAAGATTGTTACTAGACGCTCCGCCTCAACTTTCGGATAGGCATCCATCTCAAGATATTGCTACTAGGTACCCCGCCTCAACTCTCGGATGACCACCCATCCCATCCCCACATTCATTGGAAAGCTCATAGATTCAAAGATGAGAAAATCTTTTCAACTAAGAATCCCATTATCGTTCATTAGTGTATGAGTGAGAATATCCTTTCAATCAATACATCATTATCATTCATTAGAGTACAAGTGAGAAATAGCCTTTCAACAAGTACTTCATCATTAACATTATCATTGAACATTCATTCCTTCTTCATTCAAGTGTGTGTGTATGTGATAATAGCCTTTCACATAATCACCATCATTCACAAGTGTTAATAAAGGAATAACATTCAATCCTAATTAGCTTCTACATATAATCATCATTCATCCATTTAGATCACACACATGCTTCACATCACCTTCATGTATACAATCATCATGATAATACTTCAATTACTCACATTATGCCTTTAAGGACATAATCATATTGTACATAATAAGTAAACACCTTCACCTTTCAAGTGGATCAACAATTTAAGAACAATTCTACATTTAACATGAAATTAGGTCAACTTTACCTTTCAAGGATATGATCACAATTCCTCAATTAATCATAATTAGACCTAAATAATGATACAAATCAATAATCTAAATCAATCTACACATATATCCATCATCATTCATTCATAATCAATAAACCCACTTCATAAGTCCAAATTTAAGAATTGAGAGAAATCATGGGTTCATAGAGTAAAAATCATCTTAAATCATCAATTAAACATCAATATAATCTTTGATACGCTCAAATTACACCTCCCTAAAGAAGCATAAGCGATCGTTATCAAGTAAAGAACCCAACTTGTAGGTTGGGGTCGATCCCACGAGGAAAATGGTTTAGACTTTACTTTAACACACAATTATATTCAATTAGTCAAAGTA
>JAJOOO010025045.1:0-16603 GCA_029582685.1 Solanum piurae | reverse complement strand
TTGGAAGTACTTTGACTAATTAAATATAATTGTGGGTTAAAGTAAAGTCTAAACCATTTTCCTCGTGGGATCGACCCCAACCTACAAGTTGGGTTCTTTACTTGATAACGATCGCTTATGCTTCTTTAGGGAGGTGTAATTTGAGCGTATCAATATCCACTCGATGATTAGAATTATTCCCCACGGAGTACTTAACATGCATTACTTTAGTTCATTATAATGGGAATAAGAGATTGTTACTAGATACCCCGCCTCAACTCAAGTGAGGGCATCCATCTTCTCCCAACATTCATTCATTAGATAGCTCATAAATTCGAAGGTGAGAATAGTCTTTCAACTAAAAATCCCCATATTGTGAGAAAACCATTAACAACATGTCATTATCATTCGTAAGTGTACAATTGAGAATAGCCTTTCAATCAACACATCATCATTAACATAATAATAGAAACTTCATTCATACTTCATTCATGAGTGTGTGTAGTAAATAGCCTTTCAACATAACACCGTTACATCATTATCATCATCACTTTATTCTCAAGTATTCATAAAACATGTACATAAACATCAAGATCATACATAATTCTCATAATTTGCCCTTCAAGGATCAAGAATCACAATTTACCAACACATCTAAAATTACTATATTAGACATCGATAATAGCATGATTGAAGTAATCAATTAATAACAATCATAATTCTATTGCATTCTACAATCATCAATCAATACCCACACTTAAGAACTAATTTGAGAAATTAAGGGAATTCATGGATACTTGAAGAATTCATCTTAAAATAGTAGCAATTCATCAATTTGATCATAATATACAACATTTAAATCATTGAAATCATTTTTGAAAGGGAATCCATGACTTGGAGTGAAACCCTAGCTTTTTGGGGAATTTCAATTTATGAAGTTGAGTTTTGAAAGGACTCTATGGGTGAAGGCTACCCATAGATGAAAAGATACCATACCTTATTGAAGATTCTTCACGAAATTGGGTAGAAAAGGTGGATCCTTCAACCCTAGACTTCAACTTCTTCTTTATTTTCTTCTTCTTCTTCTTCTTCTTCTTCTATGAAGTTTTAGAGAGAGAAATATTTGGGAGGGAATGAGTTTATTTTGAGGTCTTGGAAGAATGATTTAATTCACTTAATTTAGGGGTATTTTAGGTTTATATAGGTATTCTAATTAGTATTAAAACGACCATACTTAAATAACTAATTAACCTAAGCCCTTCACTTAACCCCCATCTAATTACTTAAGCTGTCAAAACTGCCTTCACCCACGAGACCTCACCTATAGACCGTGGGTGGGTCCATGGACCGTACTGATCATTTGTGGGTGGAGGGATGGGGCTAGAAAAATAAGGGACCAAGGGGCCTTGACCCACGACCCCTTCCCATGGGGTGTGGGTCCATCCATGGATCGTGGATGCCCTTCGTGGGAAGCCACTATTTTGGACAGCTTTTTGAGCTATTTTTAGGGTCCTCCCCAAGGACCCTTGGTTGGTCTTTGGGGGCGGGGGGTCGTACCTTGACATTTAAACCCAAAATTACATATATTAAGTACCGCGACATATTTACGACTCTAACCCACACATCAAACTCTAAAACTCTCGCGTAAGGCACTAGTTTCACCGACTAATTTTCCGAGTGTTATAGCCTTGTCCTCCAAAGTAGCACCCTCAACTAACTGATTCTTCTACAACACTTTAACAAAATCAACTTCTTTATTTCTCAACTTTCTGACTTGCCGGTCTTAAATCTCAACCGTAACTTCCTCATAAGAAAGACACTCCTTAACTCCCAAACCATATAAGGGAACTATGGTTGTTGAATCACCAACACATTTCTTCAACAGGGAGACATAGAAAACTGGGTGCACCAATGCCAATTAATTAGGCTATTCAAGCTCATAAGCAACCTTACCAATACGCCTCAAAATCTAATATAGGCCTACATATTGGGGACTAAGCTTCTCTTTTTTACCAAACCTCATTACACCTTCCATGAGTGAAATTTTCAAGTAAACCAAATCGTTCGCATCAAACTCAAGATCTCTTCTTCTAACATCGCCATAGGACTTTGGCGACTTTGAGCCGTCTTCAATCTTTCTCTAATAAGAAGAAATTTCTCCATGGCCTCATGTACCAATTCGGAACCTATTAGGGAAACTTCACCCACCTCAAACCAACCTATAGGAGATCTACACCTTCTAGACCACACAATGCCTTAAATGGAGCCATACCAATACTTGAGTGATAACTATTGTTGTATGCAAACTCAATCAAAGGAAAATGATCATCCCACCTTTGAAATCAATCATATACGCTATCAATATATCTTTCAAAGTTTAGATAGTACGTTCCACTTGCCCATCGGTTTGTGGATAAGAGGCCATACTAAGCTTAACACGAGTACCAAGACCCTTTTGAAAGGATTTCCAAAACTGAGAAGTGAATAGAGTACCATGATCGGAGATAATGGATAAAGGCACTCCATGCAACTTTACCCTTTCTCTCAAGTACAAATTAGCATAATCCTCTGCCGAATAAGAAACCTTGATGGGAATGAAGAGCCGATTTGGTCATTCGATCTACAATAACCAAAATACAGTCATGTTGTCTCCGGGTGCAAGGCAAACCAACAACAAAGTCCTTATTCAAATTTTCCCACTTCCAAGTAGGAATCCTAATGTCTTGGGATAAACCTCTCGGTTTCTGATGCTCAACTTTCACTTGCTGACAATTAGGACACTTAACCATAAATTCCTCAATATCCTTCTTCATCCCATTTCACTAATAGACCTCCCACAAATCACAGTACATCTTGGTGGCTCCTGGGTGAATGGAATACCGAGAACTATGGGCTTTTGACAAGATCTGCTCCCTGAAGTCTTCTACATTAAGCACCGCTTCCTTTAATTCAACCAATGTTGGATCAATTAGATTTCACATCCGCCACCGAAGACAATTTTGAGCCATTGTTAACCATAACACCACCTTTGGTAGAGTCCACTAACAGAACACCCAACCGGGCTAATATATGAACATCTTGAACTAACTCCTTCTTATCATTCTCGATGTGAGCAACACTACTCATAGATAACCGACTAAGAGAATCCGCCACCACATTCGCCTTTCCGAGGTGATAGAGAACACTCATATCATAATCCTTCAATAACTCAAGACACCTTCTTTGGTGAAGATTTAGATCCTTCTGATTGATCACATACTGCGAAATCTTGTGGTCGGTAAAAACATCCACACGAACACCATACAAATAATGCCTCTAAGTCTTTAAGGCGAAAACAACCGCTTCTAGTTTCAGGTCATGGGTAGGATAATTCTTCTCATGATTCTTAAGTTGCATTGAAACATAGGCAATCACCTTCCCATTTTGCATAAGCACACATCCTAGTCCAATTCTTGAGGCATAACAATAAACCACAAAATCATCAGTCCCTTCCGGTAAAGTCAACACCGGAGTAGAAGTAAGTCTATCCTTCAATTCCTGAAAGCTCTTTTCACATGTTTCATACCTTATGAACTTTTTGAGTCAATATTGTCAATGGAGAGGAAATCGACGAAAACCCCTCAACTAACCTTTTGTAGTAACCAACCAAACCCAAGAAGCTCCTAATATCCAAAGGGGATAGAGGTCTAGGCCAACTCTTAACCATGTCCTTCTTCTTATGATCTACCTCAATACCCTTACTTGAAATAATATGACCAAGAAAAGCTATAGACCTTATCCAAAACTCATATTTGCTAAATTTCACAAATAGTTGTTTGTCCTTAAGAATTTGCAACATAATCATTAAATGGTTGATGTGATCATCCTCACTTCTCGAATAGATAAATATATCATCAATGAACACAATCACAAACATGTCAAGGTATTGCCTAAACACCATATTCATCAAATCCATAAAAGTAGTCGGAGCATCAGTCAAACCAAAAGACATCACCAAGAACTCAAAATGACCATACCGAGTTCTAAAAGTGATTTTCAAAATATCATCTTCCTTCAACCTCAATTGGTGATAACCTGATCAAAGGTCGATCTTAGAGAAGTAACTCGCTCTTTGAAATTGGTCAAACAAATCATATATCCTTGGGAGAGGATACTTATTCTTAACGGTAACCTTGTTCAACTACCGATAGTCTATACACATACAGAGAGAACCATCCTTTTTTCTAACAAACAAGACTGGAGCACCCCATGTGAGATATTCAGTAGGATGAAACCCTTATCCAACAAATCTTTCAATTGATCCTCCAACTCCTTAAGTTTCGCCGGAGCCATTCGGTAATGAGGAATAGAATTAGGTTACATATGAGGAAGAAGGTCAATACCGAAGTCTATTTCCCTATAGGAGGAATACCGGGTAAATAATCTGGAAACACTTTCAGAAACACATTAACAATGAGGACCGACTAGAGATTAGGGGTTTCAGAATCTACATCCCTCACCCTAACTAGATGGTATATGCAACCCTTAACAATCATCTCTCCAGCTTTAAGGCAAGAGACAAGCTGACCCTTAGGCAGAGAATTTCCCCCTTCTCATTCTAGGACAGGCTCATTCGGAAATTGAAACTTGACTACACAAATTCTACAATCAATAGAAGCATAGCATGAGTGCAACCACTCCATACCAAGGATAACATAAAAATCCAACATATCAAGCTCTACCAAATTGACAAGAGTAACTTTGTGGGACAAGGAAATGGGACACTTTCTATAGACCCTTCTAGCCACAATGGAATCACCAACATGAGCAGAGACATAAAAAGGAGCTAACAACACATCCAGAAGAACATCAAACCTCATAGCCACATATGGCATCACAAAATACAAGGTAGCACCGAGGTCAAGTTGGAAGACTTTCGACATACCGATAACACCATCAGGAGAACCTTTTTGTGCACCACGAGTCTGAAGTGCATAAAATCTGTTTTTCTTGGGAGCATTTGAACCTGAACCATTAGGACCTGATAAAGGATTAGGTTGAGCTCGTCTACGACTACCTCCCTCATTCTTAGCAACTGAAGGGCAATCCCTTATCTTGTGGTCTATCTTACCACAACCAAAACAAGCATTGGGACCCGCTAGACACTTGCCCTCATGCTTCTTTCCACACTTAACACAAGTAGGCAATAAATATCCACTACCACTTCCTTCTTAAGGCTTTGGGTTAGACACCCTATATTTGTTGAACTGAGGAGGAGCATTGGAGGAACCTTGACCGGAAAACCTTTGTTGGAATTTAGAATGACCATGCCCATCGGGCCTTGAATATGAGAAATTACCACTACCGATTTTACCTCTCTTTGCCTCCCTAGTCTTTTTCTTAAGTTTCTCATATTTGATTTGTTGAGCATGAACTATGAGATAAGAGATGTCCATATCATTGACAAGCATAACGGTACGACATTCCTTAACCACCATCTCAGACACACCCAAAACAAACTTACTCATCCTTTCCCTAAGATCGACAATCATAGTAGGAGCATATGTAGAAAAAATGTGTGAACTTCAAGGCATATTCTTTCACACTCATACTTCCTTGATGAAGATTAATAAATTCAACCACCTTTGCCTCCCTCATCTCTAGGGGAAAGAACCTATCAAGGAAAGCAACTTTGAACTTTTCCCAAACAAGAGGACCCTCATATTCTGGTCCCTCTTCTTTCCATTGGTTGAACCAAATTTGAGCAACAACCTTAAGTTGATAGGCGGCCAAGTCCGCCTTTTCCACCGTCTTCACTCCCATGATCATTAACACCTAGTAAACCTCATTGATGAAATCTTGAGGATCTTCCTCAACCTTAGAACCATGAAACTTTGGAGGATTCATTCTAGTAAAGTCCCTTACTCTAGATGCTGGCGTACCCACATTTGGGCTCACAGGAACCGCAACCTCCCTATTGGCTTGGGCTGTCATGGCTTGAACCAATACTTGAAAATCATCCCTAAACTCCGCATTAGTTACTTGCTCGGCTAAAGGGTCGGCCGGAGTTTGAGGAGGAGCTTTTTTTTCCACATTCTCCCTCACATTGATTCTAGCATAAGCTTTTCGAGTAGCCATATCCTGTATAGCATCAGTTAAGGATTATGAGAGATATATTATAGAGTTAAACTCTATCATATGACTTTAGAGTGATGAAAATAATGGATTTTCCTGAACATCTTGTTGCCTCTCATTCATAAATGTGGTGCGTTTCACACTCATCAACAAGAATCTACTCGATGTGGCTTATGAGACTTCCTAGGACCTTTCTAAACCTTGTGCTCTAATTACGAAGTTTGACGCGACCCAAGGTAGACCCTAGGCATAACATGGCGTATAAGACCTCGAGACACCCCATACAAGCCACTTAGAAATCATTATACAAGAAATAGAATAAAGAGATTTAAAAGAGACTTTCAATATATCAAAGTTTCATAAAGCATAATGGATATCTAAATATCATCTTAAAGCCATCTAGTACATAAGAATGAATCTGGGTGAAGCCCGTACATCATGTTCAAAAACTGAAAGTAAGGAAAGACTGAAAACAAACAATGTCTTGTCCTTGAAGAATGAGGACTCACCAAAGCTCCAAATCTCCTCAATGAACTCTAGCCACAAAACTAGGAACCCTGACTGTAGAACCTATATTTGGGAAATGTAGGCAATAGTATGTGTTAGTACAAAATATGTACCAAGTATGATAGCAATGCATAAAACATTTAAAAATTTGCTTAAAGAGAGAGATACCTTCATGAGATGCAATGGCCAAGCTAAACATGAGATAAAGAGTTAGAAAACATGAGTCATAAAACATGGTCAATGCACATAGTCATCATCTTAAACATGTATGAGATATTTCCTTGAAGTAACTTTAGTTCATCATAGCTTGCTTGTGGGAAGTAGCCTTAACCGACATATAAGACTATGAGCGGTATCATCATGAAATTCGGTGTCTCCCACACTGAAAAGAGTTGTCCTACTTACCACGATAAGGGCCAATGAGCTTCTAGCTTATGTTGATCCGCTAGCTAATGTCTATCTAGACAATCCTATATTGGCACATAGTTTATGAGACACGGGTAATCACCACTTGTCCACTCCGTATTAAGCTTAACTTCCACGGACTAGTTCTTATTCATATTCATCTTAGATCTTAAAGGAACATGGGTAATCAACTCTTGTCCTTACATCATGTGACATGGGTAATCGCCTCTTGTCTTTCAATTATAATAGCTCCTTAACATTGGTTCATTTTAGGCGAGAAAGCCTTTCAACCCTGAGAACTCTTATTATGTGAGAAAATCTTTCACAAATCATGCTTTCATGTGTATATGAGAAATCCTTTCAATAACACAACCATAAAAACATCATTGATACCTCACTCTCAAAGCATCCTTAAAATATTTACATAAATTTCATGAGAACATGCTTGATTTCATAACCTTTCTTTAAAAATCCAAAACCCACATCATATGATCATAACTTGGAAAATTATGATAATTACATAGGTTCATGGGGGATCATCATAAAAACATGAGATTAACTCAATTCATGCATAAGAGATCATAATTCAATCAATTAAATCAATAATCAAGGGAACCCATAACATTTAAGAAAACCCTAACTCAATTTGGGAATTCTAACTTTGAAAATTGGAGAATTTAAGAACTCAATGGATGAAAACTATCATACATCAATGTCAGTTACTTAACTTCAATGGAGGAAGTTTTCCACGACCCAGGGTACCCCCTAGATGTAACAAGGCACATAGAACCCCGAAAGGCTCCATGTAAGCCACTTAGCATATCACAAAATAAGATCATAGAAAAGTACGGAAATTTAAAACATTTTTTAGTAAAATCAAGGTTTGATAAAATGAAGCGGAAGTATATTACACTTGTCTCAAACCATCTAATACTTGAAAGGGGTTAGGGAAACATCCCATACAAAAGTCTAAACATAAAAGAAAGAAATAAAAGGAATGGGTGATCAAGTCCTCGATGCTATGAGGACTCACCAAAACTTCTCTTCTTGATCTACTATGAACCTAGCCACGAGGATGGAAGTCAATATCGCCAAACCCTACATTTGATAAGAATGTAGGCAAAAGTATGCATTATTAGTACAATAATGTTCTAAATATTATGGCTAGTATAAATCATCAACATACGGATATAAGAGGCATTAGCCAACATAAGACATATATCATAATCATAAGAGACAATAACATAAGTCATAAGCATAATAGACATCATCATGAGACATACGCTATAAGCATAAGAGATAACAACATAGTCATAGGCATAATCAATGCAATCTAGTTTAACATAACATAAGAGAAACACTTCATAAGCCACCTCAAGGCAAGCTTGGGCAATGCATGAATATGACCCCATAATCCCCCCATGCTAATCAAGTCACTTTAGGTCCTCATTCATCTTTTATCATCTTTTGATCTCATCCTTAGCTTATTTCTCATAGACAAGGGAACATTCACCTTTAGTCACACATGTATTGGAAGGGCCTTTCAAGCTACAATCCAAACTAAGCATACATCATAAGCATAAGAGGAATATATCATAACTACCCACAAAGCATACTTGTGAAATGCATGAATAAGACCCCATAAATCTCACCCATGCTAAGTAAAGCTTCTTGAGTAACCATAATTCGTAATTCATATTCTTGTTGTGGGAATTAGGCTTAACCGACATAGACTATATGAGCTTAACATGGAATCTGGTGTTACCCACACCGAAAAGGGTTGTCCTACTTGCCTAAGGTAGAACCATACTCTTATCTTAGGTGGATCCAATAGCTAAGTAACCTACGGGGGCACATAGTTTATGGGATAAGGAAATTGCTACTAGAAACCCCGACTCAACTAGTGTAGAAGATTTCCGTATCATGAGATACATACTTGGGAACCCATACTTAACTAGTGTAAAAGGAACCCATTGGGAAGCCGGACTCAACTAGCGTAAAAGCTTCCATCTCATATTCAATATCCACTTGGTGCTAAGCATTAATTCCCATGGAGTTCATATGAAGTGTTGACTTAAGTTTATATTTATGGAAGAATGCTTGACAGTCAATCCAACATAATTCACAAGATAGCTCATAGATCATGTGTGAGAATAACCTTTCACCACCCATGTCTTCATATAGATTCAATAGGTGAGAAAGCCTTTCAGCCTTAGAATCATCATATAGTAAGAAAAACCTTTCACATCATATCATAATCATACATAAGTGTGTATATGAGGATAACCTTTCAATAACACAACAACTAGATCATAATCATATTCACTTCACTCTAAAAGTGTTCTTAAAGCATGTACATAACCTTCATAAAACATGCATAATATCATATATTTCCCTTTCAAGGATCAAAGCTCATATCAAAACACATCTAGAATGATTACATTATACATGGATATAATCACAATTCAAGTAATCAAATCACTACATGCATAATCTCATATACTCTTAATATAGGTCATGTGGGTAAAGTCCTTCCACAATAATACCATATACCAATCAACATACATAATAGCTTCACTCTCAAAGCCTTAACATTCCTAGTTCATTCATATTAGCTTTTACCCTCAAGTCCCTAGAAATGACATTCATACTAAAAGCCTTACTCTCAAGCAATACTTCACATGGTCATCATATATACCTAGTTCTTCAGACAATCTAACCACATGGTTCATTCTTAAGCAATTCTAATCATGTATCATCATATAAACTTAATCTCAACACTACTAATCACGATTCATCATATAAGACCTAATCTAATCAATTCATGTCTACAAGCTTTACTTTTAAGCAATTCATATCTAGTTGCTCTAATCTCAAGCAATTCATAAAGTAATTCATCAATCTTAGAAGGTCACATCTAAGCCCTCAGTTTCCCCTTTCATGACATAAAACCAAACTATATCAATTTCACCCTAGAATCTTAGGTTAATCAAGAATACATGTGTAATTATACTAAAAACATGTAATTACATCATAACCAATCATAAACAACCATTAAAAACTCAATTGGATCAACATACAACAATACCCATAATATAGGAAGGAACCCTAACTATAATTGGGGATTCATCTTCATAATTGGGAGAAAAATGGGGTCTTCATGGATGAAAGGAATCCATGAACGAATAAGCCATCATACCTTGATTAAAAATCCAAAAAAACTTGAAAAAATGGAGACTTGACTTGACCTAGCTTGATCCTCTTCTGCTTCTTCTTCACTTTCTAGAGAGAGAATTGGGCTTCTTTTGTGAATTTAGAAATAATGATTTAGGATGACTTAATTAAGGGTCTAAAGTCTTTATATAGATGGTATTACTAAGGTGAAATGACATCACTTAATCCCTAATTAATTTCGGAAAGACCCCTTAGTCCCCAACTTAACCACTTAGTTCCAACTCACTGCCTCACCCATGAGACCCCGACCACAGGGCATGGTTTGACCCACGGCTCGTGTTGGTTGCACGTGAACCACGTAACCCCCACTTACGGGGCGTGGACCGACCCACGGGGCGTGGTTCCTTTCATAGTTACTATTTTGGGCACTTTTCTAGGGGTCTTCCTCAAGTGCCCCTGGTTTGTCCTTGGGGTTGGTACCTTGACGTTCTAACCAGAAAAACTCTATTTTAAGTATAGGGAGTTATATTCACGCATCTAACCCTCACGTCAAGCGCTAGTTTAGCCTACTAGTTTCTGGGGTGTTACAACTGGAGACTTGTCTTGGAACCCTAAGTTCAACCCTTCTTTTTCAAGCTTTCTAGAGAGAGAAGTATTTGAGAGGAAAACTTGTTCTTTTATTTTAAATTTTAGAGAATGACTTGAATGGGTTGATTTTGGGGTAAAATCACTTATATAGGGGTTCTAGGTAAGGGAAAAACAACATAGTATCAAGATAAAATAATTAGGAAAGGACCCAACCGCCTTGACTTAGAACTGCCGCAACCACCAGATGGTGGCCCTCACGAGCCGTAGTGGCAGCATAGTTCTTGATCAATGGCCTGGGGAGAGGTTTCTTGTGGCCTTGCCCCTTCACAACCACCTTGATGAGCTGTTTGGATATTCACGAGCCGTCTAGGGGCTCGTGGGAGGAGTTTAGCCTTGAGATGGATTTTGTCTCCCGTTCACGGCCACCGCCATGGGGCGTGAGGTTCACTACGAGCCATCTAAAGGCTCGTGGAAGGGGAGCCTAATTTAACGTTCCAAGGATACTTCATCCAATTCTAAGTGTCAACGATCGCTAGTCAGTATATAACCCAACTAAATAAGTTGGGGTCGAATCCCATACGAAGCGGTACATGTTTAAGATTCAATGGGAAAGTACGAATATGCTCAAATCAGTCATAGGAATAAACATTTATGATTAAAAACATTATTCAAATTAGGGGGTGACACGAATGTCAAATAATAGGGTTTTGGTTTGAAATTATCAACTACAACAACAACAAATAATACGAAATAACAATAATGAGACGAGTTCTTGGGCTGTGATTTGATTAGAGGATAATGTAGAAAAATAGGTAATTGCAATTGTTAGGAAATAGCTGAATATTAGTGACTAAGCTAGACTATAGAGGAGGTAAACTTTCTCTCGAACAATTTACCCCGAATCAAGTCAATTTCTCTCGAACATCGGCAATCATACAAAATAAGAACAACCTACGCCTTAGTCCATTCACTCTCTCGAGCTGAATGTGTGGAAAGGGTTTAGGATTCACTCTCTCTTGCGCTGAACCCATGACAAACAAATACCCACAGACCATCTACCAATAATCTTAGTTTTAAAACCTCTCTCTCGAGCAAGCCAAAAACACGAAGGTAGAACTACATTTGCAACTACAATTCTTTAGATTAAACCACAATTACTGATTGAAATCACTTCTTAACAATATTTAAACTAACAATTAGCAATATCCATAAGCTAAATCAGCCCATAATCACACCCCAAGAATTGGGGTTTTAGCTAGATATCATAAAAAGATAAAAATTGTTACCAAATTGTGTTTCCATCAACTGGGTAATATTAATTTCGTCTTTACAAAGGTCCAAATTGAAGAATATCAAAGACCCACTACCAATTTTTCAAAAATGAAAAACTTCAATTCTTCAAAGCTAAGGAAAACTTAGTGTCAATACTCAAAGTTCAAACATCAAATGTAAAAGATAATAATAATGATAATCGATCTCTCCCAGATAATATGTTTAAAAACGTATTTATAGTCACCAAAAATATGTTGCGAAGGGCCATTCGACGCAGTAAGTCAGGCTCGCCGTTCAGCTCGGCGATCCGCCCTTTGGTCAATCCCATCGCCTTTTTGCTTTGGCCTTCAACATCCTCAAGTTCTGTAACTTTGGACGATCTAAATCTGCATCACGGAATCACTCGTCGACTGCTCCTTTATCTCGCCAACTTGATTTTCTCCTTCAGGGCTTGGCACACAAGAACTTTAGGCGAGATTGTGGCCATTCGGTGACTTGCCAAAGAGACTTGGCGATCACTACACATTCATTTATTCGTTCTTTCAGCTCGCTTTGTCCCTTTTGCAAATTAGTGTCCATGCTTTGTTCCTCAATCCAAATACTTAGAAATCAAAGGATTTTTCATCAGTTATTGGCAAAAAATAAGCATTTGAGGACACTAAATCTATCAAAATAAATCCCTAAATGAGTCCAAATCGTGGACTCATCAACACCCCCAATTTAAACTTTTTCTTGTCCTCAAGTAAAACTCAAGTTTAGCAGTTCAAAAATGATGTCTCAAACAGTGCTACACAAGACTCAATTATGAATGCACACAACAAGACTCAACTTACTCTGCAATGATCAATTGTGCACTCAATGGTTCAAGTTGTGACTCACCATTACCAAAGATTCTCAAGTTCACAATACTTGCTTCAAATGCATGTTCAAGCTCAACAAAGGTACTCAAATGCCCTCCGACAAAAAAATGATTCCATATTCACACACAATGGTTCAACAAAGGTACTCAAATAACTCTGACGCTCACAAAGATGATCATATGCATGACTTTACCCATAGGTTTGCCCTTATTTTCCAACCAACACTTGTTTCAGCTCACTCAAGATCAAAAAGGTCTTTTTAAGGCTTGTAACGAGGCTGAGTGTAAATGTATGGTCATTTAGGCTCAGTGGTTGCTATCCTCATGAAATGTGGTATGAACAACACTTTATGTCCTTTTCTTCATCATTCTCATTCATGCTCAAAAGTCACCCCATTATTCACTTTCCATCGAATACCGGACAACCTGCTTCTTTTGCACTTTCACAACTTTATGTCAAACTTTTTCATTCTTTTTGTTCTTGTTTTTTCTTTTCTTTTTCTCTCTTTTTTTTTGTATGGAGGGGTTCCATTTTTTTGAAAGCCATGGGTAAAGGGGAATTTCTTCACACTTCTTGAATTACCTTCTCTTGTCACCATACCCCCAACTTAGTCTTTTGGCCTAAGTTGGCTATTCAAACAAACCACATCTCATGAGGATTAAGGGTGAAGGGATAAATAAAGGTCACAATTGCATCAAGTTTCTTCCAAGAAAAGGTAAGGCTCAAAGGGTGCTTAAACAAAGTTCACACACTCACAAAGTAGGCCACAAAAGAGGTATAATGTCAAATTGTTTCACTCTTTAAAATTGTTGCCTAAGATCATTTCAAGAGCTTGCATCACTTAGTAAACCAGACCAACGGGGCAAATTCTAGGTGTCATCACACATGGTTCATGGTAAGCTCAGCACACAAGGCATTGACACCAATATCAAACAAGACTCCACACTTTCGCTAGTATGCAATGTTCATCACAAGATACTCAATTCGATAATCGGCTAGTCAAAACGAGATACACAAAGTTCACATATTGTCTATGCAACTTAATTTGGCCTCATTGTAACCGCACATTCATTTTTATTCAATTATGAGCACTATTCAAGTCATCGGTATTGATCAAGACCGATACTCAGATTTGCAAAAGAACTGCCACATTCAAGTACACAAGAGGTGGTAAATTTTCAAACAGGGTCAAAAACCATTTACAATTAAAACAAGAAGCCACAAGCTCAAATATCCACAAACACAGTGCCAAAGCACATTTATAGCACAAAACCCAATGTAAAAACAAATTACTAATCACAAGAGGAGGGTATGGAAATACTTTACCCCACCACAAACAAAAAGCAATTTGTCCTCAAATGCAAGAAAAATATCCAAAAGCCAATAAAAAAGGACAGAGAGGGAGGTAAAAAAGATCATATCTAAGCAGTCGCTCCATCGATCGGGGCATCATTGCCCGCTGTAACATTAGTAGTACCATCTCCACAGGACCCAGCCATGGACGTCTCTATCAACGATGTCTGGATCACCGAATATACAATCGTCTCCTCCAGATATGGCAAGTCTCCATATATGCTCTCCTCCCTCACCTCTATCTGCTTCTCATCAGTCTCTGCCACTAACTCATCAGCTGCTATGCCATCCCTATGTACGTCTCCGGTGGTGGCCAGAGATTCTCAGAATTCGTTGGGGCATCTAGATCATCTGCTGCCTCCAATAGTGAGGTAAAGTTTGTGGACTTCAAGTAGTCCATGTCCTTCCTTAGATCTTCAACCTCGTCTTTCAAAGCCATTATCTCAGAAGACTCCCCTGTCTACTCTCACACGTTGTGAATCTCGCCGTCAAATCATCAATAGAAGTCCGGAATGGGGTCAGTGCAGCAAGGATGACACTCTCAATCATCTATGGGACTGCAGCCTCTAATAGGGTAGCCCTCACATCAGCCGAATGGGAAAGGTGCCCTATATTCAGGATCATAGCTTGAGTAATCCTGGCGGGCTGGGAATAGGTAGAAGCCCCAGGATCCTGGGAGGAAGAAGTGGGAGCAGATATACCTGAAGGTTCGAAGGTCGGAGTAGGCAAGGATGCCTCTGCAGGAATCATATCTATGTCAATCTCCAAGGATGTGTCCACCGTAGCTTCTCTCCTCCTGTCTACCTCCTTCTGAGGGTACTCGGCCTCTATATGCCAGATATCAGTTAAGGATGTATGGGTGACCTCAAAATCTATCATCTCATCATGAGGAACACCAACACACCAACACAGTTCTGTAATCAGCACCGGGAATGGTAGGGAGGTCTGGCTCTACTTGGCTCTCATGGCCATCTCCTGCTATATAATAAGTCCCATGTTGATACTCCTCCTAGTTATGATCGACCCAAGGCAGGTTGCCTTATGGTGGCGGAGGACAGAATCATTCTGTGACGGCATGATGGTGCTATTGATAAAACCAAACCAGAATCGAGAAGAAATATTTAGGTCCTTCTTCTCAATGGGCCCTCTGCCTTGATCCACCTCGGGGTGGTATCAAAAATCAATGGTGCAAGCCACCCCTTCAAGTCATCCAGGGACTGAGTAGTAGGCAAGCCTTCATATGCCAGTGTAGCACCTAGAGCCCTTTCAAGTACAATGTTAATGTAATCACTACTGCACCTGACTTCCTTCCCCCGAACCATGACTGATTTTACCGGTCTGAAGGCGCTGGACTTCTTCTTCCCCTTGGGCACCAACTCTCTGTATGAAGTATAAAACTCCCGGACCCATGTAGGAATGTAGGGGCCTCGGGACCTAGTGAACTGCTCGAACCGATGGAAATGGAGGGTGTCCCTCATTGTAAAGTATCTACCCTCTAGGCCCTTTGTAGAAAATAGCTTCTCCTCAAGAACAGTCCACAACCCATCGACTTTTAATCTGTTGAGTAGCCTGGGAGGAGGGACCACTAGGGACACTAGAGCCTCAGGAAGTGCCAGAGCTGGCACTGTATCTGCTGGAGAGGACGCTCTAGGGACTCTAGCTGAGTCAGGACAAGATCTAGCACGAATCTCCGCTGTAATGGCTGGTCATCCTCTAGCTCAGATAATACAACTTAGGAGTTAAAGGCTTCTGCCTCGTTGTCAAAGTTGTGCTCCGAAACCTCAACTGCTGGCCTCTTGCCTTTGCTCTTGCCTCTCTTTGGTGGCTCTGTTCTTCCCTTTTTAGGAGGGTTGCCTCCTCCTTCATTTATAACAATACCCCGTGATCTTTTACGGGGTGGTATGTCTAGGTTGGTTCTAGCCATATCTGCAAAAACATCAAGAAGAGTTAGAAATAGTTCAAGAACAGTTGCAGAAAAATAGTTGCAGAAAGACTTGCCGAATCGGTTAGCTTGTTGCCGAATCTCTTTGGCGAACCAGATCAGGCTCGCCGAAAGGATTGGATTCAAATTTTTTTAGAAAAATTGGCATATCAGCGATGGATGGGCCTTTTGTTGAATCGCCGACAACATTCAACGAGCAAGGACAAGCTCGCCGAAAGTTACAGTGAATTTTAGGGGTTAGGGGCGTAGAATGGGAGACCAAGAAAAGATTTCGGCGAGTCGCAAAGTGTACTCGGTGAACTCAGGCTTCTCGCCAAAAGTTATAGAATCTAAACTCAAATTTAGCATGAAATTAAAGGTGATAAGGATTCGGAGAACCACCGAGTGGTGTTGGGGGGGCGGCACAGCG
>JAJOOO010025044.1:0-17610 GCA_029582685.1 Solanum piurae | reverse complement strand
CCAATTATAATTCGGCCACGTCATTATTTTTTTTATAATAAAAAATTAAAATTCTGAACAAACATTTTAACGGTGGTTTTGCAAAACCATTTTTTACACGTGGCCAATTATAATTCGGCCACGTCATTATTTTTTTTATAATAAAAAATTAAAATTCTGAAATTTGAGCCTTTTCTGAAAGTTCGATGGCATAAATGAGCCTTTTCTGAAAGTTCGATGGCATATTTGAGCCTTTTCCCTTAATTTAATAATCAATTTTATTTTAGTAATAATAATAATTTTGTTATCTCCATAGTACAACCACGTGTGATGTCACGTGCCGTTAAATATGGCCTTTAAAAAAGAATTAGGCCAATGACTTTAATTATTAGTCACCTAAAGTTATAACCAATTGCAACATTAGTGTTTAATGTACGGTACCAAAAAATAATATTCAATTATGAGTCATTTATAAAAATGAAATAAAATAATTATAATAACTTTAATAAACAAAAACTATTTTACAGTACGTAAATCGGAATAACTATAAACTAATTGACCATATACAGTTCATGTACCTATTAAATATTTAAGTTAAACTATTAATTTTATTTTGTACTCAATTTTTTCACAATCGTTCAATTGTGAAAAAATATCATAATATGAAAATGCTTGCATTTATCAAATGTAAATTCTATATCAATATATCAAAATAGAAAAAAGAAAGTATGGACCATAAAAGTCCCGTTCGAATATGAGATCACGTTAAAAAAGAAAAAATTGCGACACATATTGTGATAGTTTAAAAATTTTATAATGTATTTTTACGATAGCTTGAGAAAACGTTATATGTCTGCTATAAACTTGTTACATATAAAAAAATTTGGTACTTAATATTTGTGTATACAATTTTTTGTGAAATGAGATCGTCTAATCAGACTAATTGAATTTTAATATGAATATCAGACATCGAACAACGAAAAATTTAAAAGAAAATAATTAAAATTGTACTTGGGAACCGGAAAAGTGCAAGTTGGGTCGGCTCAACGGAAAACCCGAGGAGAACCCATTTACAATTGGCATCGGGTAAACCATTTTCCCAATTCCAAGTTTTCTCGTTCATTTAAATTATATTTACACCGTTTCATATTAACTGTTCACTTTCTAATGTATACGTACCTAATAGGACGGTGGAAATCACGAACGGTCTTACGTGAGTAGACCTCTCCGCTCCTTCCTTTTCTCTTGGATATTAAAATTAATTAATTTTATAAATTGATCAGAGTTACAGTAATGTAAACAACTAATATAAAATTGAGGGTGTAATTTTTTTTTAATAATAATAAAAGAAAGAATAAGAAATTAACTTGTTATTGGATCAAGTACTTCCACTTCTACCTCCATCAAATTAGACAATTCTAATCTCAGATTTGCCTTCTTAAAAGTAGAGCTCTCTGATCTCTTCTCTTCTTCCCCCAATAAAACAAATTAATTAAAACTAATTTTATGGAACTAAATATTTAAGTTAATATTTGGAGTTGTTGAAGAAATAATTCTTTTAAAGACAAATCATCCCATATGCTTATAATATGGCTTGCTTGAGTAACAATAAGGGTATTTTTGTCATTTTATTATTTATTTCGAAATGACTTATTTCGATGCTCACCTTCTATAACTAGGAGTAACTTATGTCATTAGTAACCGAACAAGCGATTGATATGGCGATTTAATACATATGCTTATCCAATATATCAAATGATCTCCATCAAGTTGAAATCTTAAATTCGTCTATGTAGTGTGTACCGTAAGTCTCTAATAAACAATTAAATGAAGAAAACATTATATCCTATGGGGATATATAATAAGTTGTGATCTGATTACAACGAGATCATAAGTTAGTTTTGGACTACTAGTTGAAACTTTCCAGCTATAATTAACATGTGGAAATGATAATTTTGCTGAAAATGCAAGTAATAATATAATTCTTTGTGTTAAAATTCATCCTTTTATTTATTTATTATTATTACTAGTACGAATTTCACTTGCTTGCTCAAAAAGGCATGTACGTAATTTTAATTTGTTTTACTTCATGAGAAAATCCTTTGACCAAATATTTCATACTTCAAGCTACCAACGTTACTATGATGCGATGATTTAGATTTCTCCATTTTAAAGTTGACATCTTGATTTTTTAAAGTTTAAGAAAGAAAAAAATTATATTATAAGCATCACCCTTATAAATAAGTCATATACAGAGTATAAATTCAAATATAATTAAATTCTAACATAAATATCGAATAAAAATTAAAAAAAAAAAACCTTAGGTGCCTACTCGAAAATTCCAAAAGGAAGAGTCAAAGGGAGAATATTTTAACACAAAAATAGCAAGTTATGTGTCTTTATTCAAGGGAGCACAACAAGTGGCCACGTCACACCTATGAAATCTTGTGGGTCCCACATTAAGAGTTTTAAATTTCATTACAATCATATTATTTTAAATTGAACATATAAATACACGATAAATAAATTTTGTTCTGACTCTAAATTTTAAAAATACTTTTAAACGTATATTCAAGCGTTTATTAGGTGATTAAATAAATAATACTACAATATACATCATTTCTTCTAATTGTACATATCAGACCAATTGATATATGCTTGAGTATATTATTAAAACATGTGTTTGATAACTAACTTATCTATGTAGTTAACATTAATTACAACATTTAATAGAAATACTTTATTAAATATTCAAATACTTAATTGAAATGAATTATAATTCAAATATTTATATAATTTATAGATAAATTTAAAAAATTATCGATGTATTTTTATATAACTTAAATATAAATTATGAGGAGGTAAGAAAAACAGACGGAGCCTACTTTTTTTGACTATTATAGATTTACATTAGGACCGCTATTTCTAACGAATGAGTCCTTATTTACGTGTTGCTACTATTTACACATGCAATATTTATTTGTTTAGATATATTATATTGTTTAACTTGTGTCCAAAAATATCATTTAATTCACTCATATCTAAACAAGACAAAAATACAGGTTGTAAACTACTTTTCGTTCTACACACTTTGATGATGCATGTGTTCCATTTTCGAATAATAAAAAATTATATTTTTAAAATTATAATAAATATTTATTCATCTAATTAAATAATTTTCGACTTGACAACTCTCTTCTACTTGACATACTTTTCGATCATAGAGTAAATATGATTTTTAATATTCGTGATATTTGTTGTGTTGTTGATACTTTGACTTAGTCATGATCCGCTAATTCATAAAAAGATTGAAGAAATTTCTATTTTGAAGAAAAAATATATATAGCAAATTTTTTGAAAATGCGTTATTATTGTCTTTTGAATATGCACTAGATATATTCGCTTATATGCAGTAGCTTATAAAATTATGCAGACGTAAACTGCATTACACAAGTTAAGTGCGACAAATTCAATTGAAAATATATTGGTTGAAAGAATCAATCTCTAACCTCTATTATGAGATATCACTTGTAATACATCATCAACTTCAATTATTTTACGAGATCTCATTATATATTTATTTTAGTAAAGCATAAATGAAATAACAAAACTACAAACTTTTTTTCTTTATATATGAATATTCCGTAGGACCAATTTACCAAATCGAGACTGTATTTGACTGTTCCTATATCTAAATTAAATGTTAAACTCATTTCCTTTATTTGCAAATTCCTAAAAAATAATTAATCTTGTACGTATGTTGCAGTCATAGGTCAACACCTTCATATAACTCTATAATTCTGTACCTATATGTTAGTTCCCTCCCCCCCCCTCCCCAACCCACACACATCACACTAAACGCAAAATATTTTAAAATGTCGTAGCAGGTAATATAATTTATTTCAAAGTTACAACTCTTACTATCTTATTAATTATCATATGTATATATTAATCGTTATGAAATCAAATTTAGAATTTTAATTCCGTAAGTTCATAATCCATATTCCAACTCCTTATCCCATCACACTTTGGTTAAGTTCGGAGTTCAGAATTTTATATTTTTAACATTTTTAATCGATTTAATTAACTAAATGTTATAATATAGCTAAACATTAAAATTCATCAACGGTCTTATTGAACGATAGTATATCAATAACATAAATTCACAGTTGATCTTGATTCTTTTATAACACAATATAAGTTTAAAATTGAACCTATACCTAATTGATTTTTTTTTGTTACATTATCAGTATATAAAAATTAAAAACGATATTATACATGTATACATTATAGGCTAGGGAGAAGTCTAGGTGTTTTATTTTAGCAGGCTCGAGATATATATATATAGTGACAGTATATATAGAAAGTTGTACAAATTAATGTACGTATAATAATATGGGGATTTGTAATTTGCACGAATGCAATAAATAGGTCACCCTCCTTAAAAACTGGAGGACCTAACAAGACTAATTTCTTAATTTTAATAGTACTAAACTCAATATAAGACAAGTATTAGGGATCGAAGTGATTTTTTTTTTTTCCCCAGATGATAAGGGTTACTGTTTCCTTGCTGTTTTCTCGGTAATTTGTCTCTTAGAGTAATTTTAGGGATACTTCTTGACTAAACAACTTTGAATTTATTAAAATTACGGATCGTGGTGGGATGGATAAGTTCTTTTGATATTTATTTATAAAGGTCTCGAATTTGAGTTTTAAGTGTGAAATAAATTGTGTTGAGGAACGTTTCTTTCGTAAATAAGTTTTACGCAATACAAATTTGAATTAATCGAATAGTAATGTGAAATCAGGCACCGGAGGTGAAGTCGGGGACTTGTTAACTACATTAATAATGTATTTAGAATTTAGAGCCGGTTGATTCTTCTCTTTAATTTTGTATATGTGTTCTTTTGTTCGTCATTCAATATTTGATATTTGCTTGCTCGATTAATTCTATTTTTTATTGCGTAAAACTCATTAAAAAGTAAAAAAGTTCCTATTAAAATTTCTTTTTTCATTTATAGGACTCGAACATGAGACTTTTTATTGAATTAATTTCGTTTAGTCCATGATATTTGTTTTTAGCAACATGTACACTTTTGTTGATGATATTTGTGTTTGATATGAAAGAAACATATTTTAGAAATTAAATCATTTTCTGGCAATCAAATATTTAAAAAAATAAGGATTTTTAAAAAAATATATTTTTATTAAAATAAGAAAAATGACTTTATTTGCTTATATTTTTCTATATAAGTAGTTTTTAATTAACTTATAAATTAACGGTGAGTGAAACTGAATTTCTTCAAATATCTTCCTCATTAAACTCTTGACAAGGTGATAAAAACACCACTTTTTAAAATTTTATTTTTGCTATTACTTAATGTCCTCTAAATGATTATTATGGAGATGACATAATTGTTAATTAATTCTCATAATCAAAATATGTGGCACTAATTAAAACAACATGAAGTGGGATTCTTGGATTAAAATAGAAAATGTTTGAAAAGCCACTAATAAGTATTATTTCAAAATACATTAAATATGAACTTGTTGGTTAAACTTTCACAATCAAAGAAATTCTCATTCTATTTTTTTTTTATTAAAAAAATGTCCACAAGTGTTGGCCATTATATAGATTTTGATCTTGTTGAGTTTTTGTTCCCTTTTAATGTGACATTGCTGAGATTATCAGACCCTACCAATATACATACAATCATTTATATGACAAAATATTATTCTCTCTTATGATTATAAAAATAATAATATCTAAAATCAAAAGGGAAAACTAAATAAAAATGATGACCCTATTATGGACTCTTGAATGACTAAAGTCACTATCAATACAAGAATCTAATAATATGGAAACATTTTTTCTATATTTTTTTTAAAAATTAATTCATATGCATTAGCTATATGTCTAGTGCAGGTTATCTTTTCTATTTGATTTACAAGTTATTGCATCATAGCGAAAATTTCATTCTTTGTACACCCAAAGAGTTGCAGTTGCGAGTTGACAAGTTGCCACAGTCTAATAATAATTGATTAAGATTTTAATGAAGTATATTTTGCTCAATTAACATCTTTTCTCTTTTTCTTTAGTAACTAAGCTCTACTTTAAGAAACTTATTTTAGTTTTTAAGTGTTTAGTACCCAAAAATAATATTTTAGATGAAAATAGATTATTTTTCTAGCAAATTTTTCTAGCAACTAAACATTTAAAAGTATTTATATCAATATAAAAAGAAAAAATTACCTTCACTGCTTATATTTTACACATGTATAATCCATTTAAAATACTTTGTAAATTTCGAGTGTTTGGATAGTGAAATAACACTACGATAGAAAACAAAAATTAAGGATAGATAAATTACATTGCTAGACAATATATTTTTGCTATTTAGCAATAAAAAATAAGTTATCGTTAATTCATAGCTTTTTTTTTTTATGTTTTTGTTTTTGCACAACCTTAAAGATGGACCATAGTACATTATAATAGTTATTGGTGGCAACAACAATCGGCATGTTGGACAAGTGTGAAGAAAAGGGTGCACACTTTACTTACTGTAATAAATAAACCTAAATACAATGTTCAGAATGACATTAATTAATTCATACACTTTTACACACTAGTTAGGTTCAAAATAAAAAGTCAACTCAAATTTCACATTTTATTTACTTTGAATTTTTTTTAAAAGTTTTTAGATATATATAAAAAAACAATAGTTATGTTTTTAAAACTTGAAAGTAACGAGATTAAGATTGTGGTAGGATAAATAAGACTGTTTAATTTTTTACTAGGTTTTGAGTTTGAGTCGTTTTGGAAAGTAAAATATCTTGATAAGAAATATTTTACTCTATGGCAAATCTTTTAGGATGCAATACGAATTAGCCAGAGATCAATGCAGGATCAAATATCAGATGAAAATACTGTTCGAAAGTAAAATAGATATAATTCGTAATTTATAGATAAAATGATTTTTTCGAGTCCAATATTTATGTTAAATTAATTTTCAATGAATTATATTTATATGAAATGAGGTATTTTCGTAATCTATAACTTAAAAGGTCAAATTGTCTGATATTACATCATATTGTGCATAGTACTTTACTGGAAATACTTTGTTTACGTAGTTTATTGTCCTTCAATTTCTGATACTATATGTTAAATTATTGTATTTTTTATTATTATATTGTTTTGTTGTAGTTTTTGTTATGCTACCATCCGTTGTTTGTTAGTATTAAGTATTAAGTGTAGTTTTTTGTACTTTCATTCCTTTTTTTTTTGGATAACTTTGGACTGCCTTTTTTGAGACAAAAATTTATCGAAAATAGTCTCTCTATTTTTGAGATACGGGCAATTTATATATATATATATAACTTTGCTAAAGTGATAAAGATAGTGACCATCATTTTTTGTTCTTTTTTCGAAAGAGCATTTTATTGTTGTTCAAAGTATAGTATTTATTCAGATTTGGATTTTTCTTCATAATGATTACTTCAAAATTGTTATAAAAGTATTAATTATTTCATTTAAACTTGTAAATTAGACATGATTAGTGGGTCACTTAAATATTGTCTCCCTAATAGTTGATTGCTAACATATGAAGTGCGTGTGTTAGCTATTTGTTTATGATGTGTTTTTAAGGAATTCGACAATACATAAAGACAAATAAAATTATTTAATGTAATTTCTCTTTTTACGAATGATACAAATTATTCATACGTTATATTTATCAAAACAGTAAAAATAAAAATATACATAACAACCATCCAAATAAGATCACGTTTTTTCTCAATGAGACCTTAATAAAGTGACAAAATAAAGGTTTTAAATTTCATATTTTTATACTGTCAGTATCTTTAATTTATTTAATTCTTGATACATATTTTTTTTATATAATTTTAATATCATTGTGACTTAAATAATAAAGTCTCATTTTGATAAAATTTAGTGAAATTTGAAACCAATTTTAATATACATTCAAATAATTTCAACATATAGTAGCGAACAAACCTACATAATGATATGATTCTATATTTTATTCTGAAATTACTATATATTGTCAATCTCAAGCTTTTTAATAATTCTAACATCGTTATAACTTACCTAATATATATAACTATAAATACTGAAATTTCAATTTAATCTCATAATTTTTTATTTTTTTTGTAAATTTCAACATATTCAAATATTATTTTGTTGTTAAAAAAAAAAAAAATTGTCCGCCAGCCCGGATTCTTCGCGGCTTTGTTTGAGACATATTTTCTACTATGCAGTGCTAAAAAGTCACTGTTTCCTACCTCCTCCCCCTCACACCTCCCATATTATATTTTACTTTATATATTTTAGAAACTATATAAAAATATATTAAATTATAAAAATTAATAATATAAATATATTTAAATAAATCACGATAAATTTATTATTTCTACTTTACTATCGAATTCAAACTATGTCGTATAAATTAAGCATAATTCTTAAATAACACCTCATTATTTTATTAATAAAATCACTTACAAGCTTCTTTACTTTTTCACTTCTGATAATACATTGTTGCGTTGAGGATTTATTGAAATAATCTATTTATCTCACAAAAGATCTACATAAAATGAGTGTACACTCTAACTGAAGTGAAATACTACATGAATATACTAATAACGATTGTAGTACAGTGATATTACTCTTTCATTCTTAATCAGAGGTCTTAAATTCGAATTGTCCTGAATACTGAGTTGTTCTTAGAAAGCGATTTATCCTTATGAAACTTTCCGACATGAATTCAAACCGAAGGGTGAAAAAAGAAGAAAAAATTACCCAAATACACAACTTATTTTATAATATTCACTAATTTTCCCTACCATTTGAAAAAAATACAAAAATTCCTACTCTCTTCTATTCTCGGATACATCACTATACATAATGTATCAGTTGAATATATCATTATTTTACGCATTGTATCGATCAGATACATCATCATACGCGGTATATCATGACATTGAGCGATGTATCCAAAATCAGGATGCGATGTATCAAGACATTTTTGAGATGTATTCGAATTCCACTAAATATAATAGATTTTTGTAATTTGAAAAATGATAAGAATATTAAGACAATGATATTTGTGTAATTCTCAAAAGAGAATAAGGAAATTACATTACATAAATATATTGTTGTTGTAATTTTTAAGTACCACCCTTATTATTTAATTAAAATAACTTACTAGCCCCTCAACTTTTTCACTTTTTCCCTAAAAATTCCTCTTTTTTTTCCATAGTTTCTTCAAATGTTGTCCCTCTGAATTTACGCCGAATGGCAGCTGAAACCGCTCTTTTCTCCCATTATATTACACCACATGCTCTTCTCATAAAAAATCTCTCTTCTCTTCTTCTCTACCAACAACAACAAAAAAAAAACTTTATATTATACAATTTTTCTCTCTTTATTAACTCATTAAAACTCTCTGTTTCTTGTTTTTCATCTTCTTCCTCTGCTTTAAATTTTGCATGTTAACTTTTTCAAGAACCCCTTTTGTCCTTCTAGTCAAAACAACAAACAACAAGTAGAAAAATCAAAAGTTTTTATATTTTTAGACACCCTTTTGTTCAATCTTTAATGGGTTGTTCTTCAAATGGTTAATCAAGTTTGATTTTTTTTTTAAACTAGGTTTTGGTTGTTTTTAGGATTTTCTTGAAAAAAAAGAGAAGAGTTTTTGAGTTTTTTGTTTTTATAGAATGGCTCCAGATAACAACAACTGGTTATCATTTTCTTTGTCTTCTATGGAAATGTTGAACTCTACTTCTTCTCATCATCATCATCATCAGAATAATACTAATAATAATAATTCTTCTATGCTTCATCATCATCATCAATCCAACATGAAATTTGATCTTGCTTCTTCTTCTGCTGATTCTCATCAGTACTATTTTGCTGATAACTTCTTTCCTCATGGTAAGTTTTTGCATTTTTTTTTAACCTCATTCCCTTTTGGTTAAATCATAATAAAGATTCTGTCTTTAATCAGAGTTTTAGAGTTTTAGTTCATAGACTTCCTTTTAAGTTCAAGAGCTAAAACACCATTTTTTAAAAGATTTAAAAAAAAATTAGTTTTAGTTATGAAATCTAGTTTTTATAGAGTTCAAGAGTTAAAATCTTAATCTTTAACCAGAGTTTTTGAGTTTAAGCTGCGAAAGCTAAAGCCCCATATTAGTTTTTGTGACTATATGAATCCCTTTAATCTGAGTTCTCGAGTTTTTGCTATAAAAATGAGTTCTTTTTAAGTTTAGAGCTAAAAATCCCATATCATTTTTTTCTATGATTAATGTGAATCTAGATTAGTATAGCTTATAACAACCTTAATCAGAGTTCTTGAGTTATAAAAACTAGTTCTTTTCAAGTTTTAGAGCTTAAACCCCATATCAATTTCTTGTCCGTTACAACATGAATCTAAATTAGTCGAACCAGTCAATTTCGAAACTCAAATGTGAAATGACAATAGAGATTTTGACTCAATTTTTTTTTTCATTTGGTTGTTGAGGAAAAAGACAAAGAATATGCAACCGTGTGTGTATGATATTGTTTCGGTTACTGCTAAAAACATTTTTTTCATTCATCATCATCTCTTATTTAACAGACTGTTTTTATTTTATTAAATTTTATTTAATTTTATTTCCTTAGCTCAGCATAAGTTTTGTTTCTATTGCAAATAAATTCAAAACTTGGTCACTAAGTTTTGCTCAAAAAAAAAAATTAATCTCATTTTTATCCCAATTTTTTGTCACCATTGTTGCAGGTTGGTCTAATCCGAAACCTCAAGTGATGTATTCAGAAGCTGAAAAAGAGGTGATAGGATTAAACATCAATACCGATTCTTCGATTTTTCAGAACTTTGTTGAACATCCACCACCAAAGCTTGAGGATTTTCTCGGTGGTGATTCGTCTTCACTGACTCAAGATTCGTCTTCGTTAACTCAAATCTATGAAAATCAAAATGGGTCTGCTGCTACTGCTGTTTATAATAACTATAATGAAGATTTCAAGAACATTACTGGGTTTCAAGCTTTTTCGGCTAATTCGGGTTCGGAAGTTGATAACTCAGTTGGTACTGAGTTTGGTACTAATGAGTCATGTAATGATTTGGGTTATTCACAGTGTGTTGCTGCTGCTGCTCCTCTGCTGCCTACGGGCGGCGGAGGTGGAGCTTTGTCGTTGGCAGTTAATGCTGCTACGACGACTACTAATCAGTGCTCGGAAAATGAAAAGGCGATTGTTGCTGTAGCTGATTCTCAGAGTTGTAAGAAAATTTCTGATACCTTTGGTCAAAGAACTTCAATCTACAGAGGTGTAACAAGGTATAATTTTTTTTTTTTATATGGGTATTTGGTATTTTAGTAGATTTAGATGAAAAAATAAGTGGGGTTTAATTTTCTTGATTTTTTTTTGCAGACATAGATGGACAGGAAGATATGAAGCTCATCTATGGGATAACAGCTGTAGGAGAGAAGGCCAAGCTAGAAAAGGGCGTCAAGGTAGTACAAATGACGCAACTTTAATTTATTTTTAATTGGATTATTTTGTTGTAGTTACTGTTTTGTCATAATGTATTTGTGTAGTATTTTGTTTTTCTTGATTTGAGATCTGAGGGTCTATCGGGAATAGCTTCTTGATCTCCGAGGGTAAGTGTAAGGATAAAGTCTGTGTATACTCTATCTGTCCGGGATTGAGACCTTGACTACACGGGCTATGTCAAGACTTGAGTGTGATAAGAAAGTTGCATGCAATTGAAAGGAGTTTGGGGTATTTTTTTTTCTTGCTTTCAAATCAATAAATGAAAGCTTTTAGGATGATTGAGTGAGTGAATGATGGAAATACAAATATTTGCAGTTTAGTTGTACTTTTGGTGTGTGTTTCACTCTGTGCTGCTCCCTATTCTATATACTATTAGTACTGCTGCTGCTGCTGCAGAAATGGTAGTTGTAGTATTGGTATTCCTTTTTTTTTCTTTGTTTTCAATTATTCTTTCATATTTGATCAGATTGGCAGTCATTTTGTTCATGTTTTTGGTGTTATGGTCTTTGTTATGTCATACTAAAATGTTCTTTGTATGCCAACAATTGTAAAAAATACGTCTTAGTTCTTCGGTTTAGTAATGGTATTAGTATAACGTGTGATGTGTGGGTAGCGGTGGAGCCAAGTAGGGCTGAGGAGGTTCAAGAACCCCTCCGATGAGAAATTTTGTTGTTTATATATGGTTGAAATCGTTTTTATGTATGTTGAACTTTCTCTGGCTTTTTCGTGTGTTTCTTTCTTCGTATTTTGGAACCCCTTGGTGAAAAATCCTGGCTCAGTCACTGTGTGTTGGTTAGACCTAAGGGCTAAAACCGAACATTTAAGTGAAGAAAGGTAGAAGAGTGAGTCAATTATTCACCGAGTTTCGAACCGTCTCTATTGACTCGCGGAAATTTTCTGTAAAGATACACACTGATGACTCTTCAAGATTTGTCCAGAAGTTATTCTACTTCTTTATCCATAGATTTTTTCCTGTTATACAGCATCTAAAATGACTACACCTTCTATCCCTACCCCCCCCCCTCCTGAGAGTACACATACCTCAGCTAGTCTAAACACTAGCTAGCTTCTGGTACTCTGAAAATTATCTCAGATTGCTTTAACTTTTTTGCTTTTTTCCCCCTTTCATTTCATGGGCCAGTCACTCTCATTTAGTTTGACCAAAAGTGTGTCCAATCTCATTCCCCACACATGAAAATTTTAAATGAACTCCCCACCATATTCTTTAATGTGTAGTACATGCATTAGCCAACTTTTGAACCAAGGGGAATGATAGATTTGACTCATCAGAGAATTGTTTATCTTGATTGATCTTCAATATGAATTTGTCTTTTTGCACTTTACCGTCCCGACAATAGTTAGAATCCAAGTGCATATGTGACACGGTTTAACTTGACTTGTTTAAGAAAGAACGAATACACTTGAAATTTGTAGTTTAAAACATGTTTCGACTTTCGACCATGTGTGTGGCTATAAATTATTTCAGTAAGAGGGAAAGAGGTATTGTTGTAATGAAATCTTGAGGATTTGAAAGCTTAAACGCCTATTTATGAGTTATGTTGTTTGGAGTCCTAAAAGTGCAACTAGGAGATGTAGTGCATTTTTGAAGGATGATTCGATATGGCGGTGACGTTAATATTTTGGTGGGTCGGAGAAACATAGTTCACAAGTCCATGATAACAAAAATATGTTTTTTTTTCTTTTTCCTAGTTTGGGCAAGACACAAGTCACTATCTTACCAACCTACAAAAAGGATGTTTACAAAATGTGTTAAAAGCTTAAGCATGCTATTGGCTTTTCTGTTTTGTTTATACTCTTTTTTTTCCCTTTTCCCTTTAAACACTTTTTTATGTTTAGAATCTTGACTAAATATCGTCACCTCATATAATCTAATCTTCATCTCCCTTTTTTTCTTCATGAAATGGCGGGATCGTGCTTTCTTGCTATAATTCAAATCTACAGTGTACTTAGGTAAGTTCTTTTCTGGTCTTATAATTACATGTTTAACAAAGTTAAGCATAAAGTCGAGATTTTTATATTTCAAAATTTTTCGAAAATGATGAATAGGTGGATATGACAAAGAAGATAAAGCAGCTAGGGCATATGACTTGGCAGCTCTAAAGTATTGGGGTCCCACAGCTACCACCAACTTCCCTGTAATATATACTATTTATATACCTTATATTAAATTTATGCTGTTGTTGTTTATGGGCATTTTCAATTATTGCATGGAAAGTGACATGACCATGAAAATAACAACTTGTGTCTAAACTTGGTTAGATTTTATTTTTTCAGGTTACTAATTATGCTAAAGAATTGGAGGAAATGAAACACATGACTAAGCAAGAATTCATTGCCTCTCTAAGAAGGTTTTGCCTTGATTTATTTTCTAATTTCTTATGTTAATTGCTTTTGTCTTTTTTTGTGTATCAATTATTCTGATCGGATTATGTTGTTCAAATATTTTCAGGAAAAGTAGTGGTTTCTCCCGAGGAGCTTCGATTTACCGGGGTGTGACAAGGTATGAATTTTGTTGCAAGTTATTACTCCCTCCGTTTCATTTTACTTGGCACATATACTTAAAATAGCAAATCAAGAGAGTTTAAAAAATCGCATACCACCTCTAGTCAAATTTAGTGTTCCAAAGTAACATTAATAAGGCTAGTTTAGTAAAATGCACAAGAATTTTTTCTTTTAAGGATTGTGCCAAGTCAATGTAGACCAAGTATATATGAAATAGATGGTATACCTTCTTAAAATTATTGTCAGTGTCGTATAGCGATCATAGTAATACTGTGCTTAATTATGTAAGATCTTATTTGACGGGTTCGGTTGAATGGTGATTTTCAACACGATACACGTGAAGTTTTTTCAGAAGTGCAACGGGTTTGATAAGAACCTTAAAAGTTGGATGTGTCGAGATTAAGAAAATGTTGCATCTCTGTGAGACGGATAATTCTTTAATTCCTCGTTTCGTTAGTGGCGGTGACTTAATGTTTTGATGAAAACATTGCAGGCATCATCAACAAGGCCGTTGGCAAGCGAGAATTGGCCGAGTTGCTGGAAACAAGGATCTTTACCTTGGAACATTTGGTAAATTATTGTTCTTAATATTCAAACTGGAATTAGAACTATAAATGAATTTGGAATTACGTGTATCTTAATGTTGATCAAAATATGTATTATATTGTCAACAGCTACTGAGGAGGAAGCAGCGGAGGCGTATGACATAGCAGCCATAAAGTTCAGGGGAGTGAATGCAGTGACCAACTTCGAGATGAATCGTTATGATGTCGAGGCCATCATGCAAAGCTCCCTCCCCGTTGGTGGAACCGCTAAGCGTTTGAAGCTCTCCCTTGAATCTGAGCAGAAATCATCATCGATCAATAACAACAACCACCAGCAGCAGCAGTTGACTCAATGCAACAGCACCAACAACATCAATTTCGGGGCAATGCCACCCGTCTCTGCTATCCCTTGTGGAGTGCCATTCGATAACACCACCCCTGCTTTCTATCACCACAACTTCTTCCAGTACCTCCACCCCGGCAATGCAAGTGTCCCCGATGCTTCCAATGCTACGACTACCATGGCAGCTGCAATGCCGTTGCTTCCCTCGGCTGCTGACCTCTTCATCTGGCCTCACCAATCCTATTGACCAACCTCATGATACAATAGCTAGGCTAGCTAGTTTTTACTGTTTAGCTAAACTCGACTCTTGGTAATGTGTTAGATCGTCTATTGTTTTTCGTACTGACCTTTTCTCTGACCCGTGATAACGTTTTAGTGTAGCGTTTAAATAGTATCCGGTATCGACAGGTTCAATGTTGTAAAGTGCCTTCAATTCTAAGACTTTATAAAGTAGTAAGATGCAATGTTGACAGGGTACTTGGGGAGCACTCATTGTGGAAAAAATTTGCTTTTTCTTTTTCTCTAGGTTCCATAAGCTTTTTTGAGTTGCTCCCAAGGACCATATGGATGTTTTGCTAGTCAAATTGACATAGAAAAAAAAAGAAAATGATATAAAGCTCTTTACGTTTTGCGATTTGCTTGTTTTATTTGTTCTTCATTTGTTTTGTCAGTCAATGATGTAGCAATTACAATTCTTGCCTAATTTTACGAGTGAAGTTTGGAGAGGGTAGTAGAGTGTACGCAAGATTTAACTCTTTATATCTTTTTATCTTATAAATGTATAGAGATTGTTTTTGATAGATTCTTTATATCTTTTTATCTTATAAATGTATAGAGATTGTTTTTGATAGATAAGAAAGATTCTTTTCCATAGACGTTTGGTTTGTATGCAATCTTATACTTTTCGATAGACATTTTGTTTGCATGCAATCTTAACTTCTTTGGTGAAGGTTTTTAGATAAACCCTCGGTGTGTATGCATTTTTATTTTTATCTTGTGCAAGTAGAGAAAGATAGAGAGGATGTTTACGGTAGAGTCTCGATTCAAAATCATGAAACATGTCATACTAGAATCGAAGAGTAAGATAATACACAGTTTTATTTTTATCTTGTGTAAGTAGAGAAAGATAGAGAGTGTTTATGGTAGAGTCTCGATTCAAATCAGGAAACATGTCATACTAGAATCGAAGAGTAAGGTAATAAGAAGGTAATATAACAATGCAGAAAAAGGAAATCAAACAGCACCCGACTACCTACTTGCCTTCTATTCGAATGCTCGATTATCATAACTCCTTATCTAGAGTCATTACTCTGATAAGCTGTAGGTGTGTCATGTCTTATTATTTATTAGTGTAATAAGATTACAATATAATTTCTGTCATTTACATAATCAAAGTAGAAGTTAGTGAATTAACACTAAATAAAAAGTTGTCAAATAACATCAACCTGAAATATCATGTAACTGAAAGTATTTCAATAAATTTATCTAAATATCTTCTTCCTGGATTTTTTTTAATTTTTTTTTAATTGTAGTTTAAAAGGAGGTCATTTCATTGTTTTTTTTTTCCTTTTTCAAAATCATTTCATAACAGACTGCAGTACACCTTACCCTAACCAAAAGATGGAAGTGAAATGGCAAATAGTCAACAAAAGACACTTATAATATTTTGACAAGATTTTTCATGATTCAATTTGGATTAGATACAAATCAAATTTTAAAGAGTTAAAATAGATAGGTAAAATGAGCTGAGCTAATAAACAAATGAGTTAATACACTACATCAGAATAATTTTTAGCGGCAATTGATTAACGGTAATAACTTAATTGCCACTAAAAATTTATATTTAGCGGCATTTAACACTCTTTGTAAATGTCTCTAAAGCGTATAGCGAGATTGGATCCAGTGACAATTAACTGATGCTGGTAAACTATTTGTCACTCTTTGTTAATGTGTATTTTTATTGTCGCTAAATGTTGTTTTTATTGTAGTGATACTTAATCCAAATTTAGACGGATTGGTCAAGTTATGATTTAATGGGTTGATTTTGTCATCTCTATGTATAATAACTAGCAAGTTGAGATGTTATTGAGATTGCATTCTGAAATTTTCAACATGGAAGTGATGGATGTTTTCAACTCAATCAAACAAAGAAAAGTTGATGACCTTTTTAGAAGATATACTAGTTACATCATATAAGATTTTTGATGTTTTGTCAGTTTGAAACCATACTTTGGCCCATTTCTCACTATGGTTATGAAACAAACACAATATAATATTGAAAAAAAATCACATATAGTGACAATATTTGTTACCTATTGGTCAATAAAGTTTTGTCCAATTTTTCAAAATGAGCTTTTTCCCTTTATTTCTTTTGTGCGAGTGTTAGGTCGCTAAAGTCCAATATATTCATACGATGATAAGTGTAATAGATATGCATATATTAAGGGGAAACTTTCACAAATAATCACTATAATAAATTTAATTATGCTCCATAGCTATAGTTTGCATATTTACGGGTTGTAGCTATAGTTTAAGCTGCCTCATTTGTATAATTCACGGATTTGTATAATTCGCAGATTTGTATAATTCGCGGGTACATTTGTATAATTCAGTTATTTTTGTATAAACTCGAAATAACGAATTTATACAATTAC
>JAJOOO010025043.1:0-18494 GCA_029582685.1 Solanum piurae | reverse complement strand
GTTCTTGATTGTTGAAGTTGTTGAGGAGTTCTTGATTTTAATTCATGAAATTAGATGTAGTTTTGGGTAGATTCATGCATATTTTGGTTATGTAGTCGAATTCAAGTGTTTGGGGAAAGACCCAATTGAGTTTAGAGGGTTTAGAGTTGAAAAACGAAGGACGTCAAAATCTGGGGAATGGGGGTGGGGCGTCGCGCCAGCCAGCGCGCCCCAAAGAGTCCTCTGAAGTTTTGACCCTGGGGAGCCGCGCCAGCCCGCGCGCCCCAACTTCAGCTCTGAAGTTTTGGGTATGGCGCCCCACGCCACTCAGAGCGCCAGGGACGCCAGGTCTTCTACTTCTTTCCCATTCTTTTTGTACTAGTTCCCTTGAAACATACCTATGTTTCCTAGTTGATTCCTACACTCTAAGGTACATTTAAACAACATGAAATCGTCCATAACATGAGATCACAAGCCTTGAATCCATAATTCAATTCAAGGAAAGTTAAGATCAAAGTCAAAAGAAGTAAGAGTCAAGTCAAGAAAAGTTCTTAGAGTTTTCCAAAAGTTTTTTCCAAATGTTTTAACTTTGTTGTAAGACTTAAAGTTCAAGTTGAGTAAAGAGTAAAGAGTAAAGGTTGAAGTTTTTTTCTTCAAATATTATATGGGGACTATGTATTCCCAAGGAGTTTTAAAATGGTTTCACAATTAAGCAAGAGATGAAACTTTGATTTCCAAGATAGCCCTTGAGCTAAGTTTTTGAGCAATTATCTCAAATCACAGAAAGAAGTATGTTTTTAAACATAAGCGCCAATATCATATTTTGGGAGTAGTATTGATCACCGATATGGGGGAGAGTTCAGACAACTCCCAGCCCCCATAAACCATGTAGCCATCATGGGTAGAAAAGGGTCATACTTTTTAGATGATTCCTTAGTGATTTTTAGCATAGACTAGTGGATCCACTTAGTAGTCAGGTTTTATATCCTCGGTAAGGTAAAGGACGGCCCTGGAAGTGTGAGGCAAAATGTTGTATCGTCACAATAGCTCTTACGTGATGGTTGTCGATCGGTTAGAGAAACTCCCACAGAAGTATTTGTATTCTTACATACACGGTTTATTTTTATTTTTATATACAATTCAAAGTTTATATGGTATCTTTGCGTACACACAGAGTAATATTATATTTCTAAATACACAGAGTTGACATCCATATTTTAAAAGCTTTTCTCTATACTACATTTACTTTATTGCTTTATATTAAAATGAGTTGAGTTGAGCCAGGTAAGTTCTTCAGTTTCTTTCAAGCTTATGTCTTGTTTTAGAATTCCCCTCGCATACTCGTACATTCAATGTACTGATGTCATTTGGTCTGCATCTTTTTAATGATGCAGATACAGGTAACCAGGATCAGCATCCAGCGCATCGTTGATTCTAGTTGAGCTCCAGACTTGTTGTTGAGCCTCCTTGCTTCAGGAGGATCCCTTTTATTACTTTTAGTAGTTTTAGTTTCATTAGGATGTTGTGGGTCTTGTCCCGAAATCCATCTCAGTTGTTTAGAGGCGTCATAGACAATCAGGTGTTAGTTCTTGAGTTTTCTATTTCCTGTTTTAATGGTTGAGACTTGAGTTGCCATTTTGGCTAAATTTAATATTTCTTCAAGACATTTGCATGAGTTATCATTTGAGACTATTTCTTGTGTTTAAGACTTCCTCTAAGTAAGTAAGCCAGACCAAGGGTTCGCTTGAAGCAAACAATGGTTCTCGAGTGCCAGTCCGACCCAGGGTGTAGGCTCGGGCGGGGCGTGACACACCAATTGAGGGAAATTTCAGGATAATGACTCTTCAAAGCATCCATGTATAGTATACGGTTTTATTGACATAAATTATTTATTTAGTTGTTTATTTATGATTTAACAATATGATCATGATATTTCGAGCCTCTAAAAGTCTCTCTACATCGACCTCACAATTACATCATTCAGCAATGAAATGATAACCCAACATGTGAGTATATAAATATCTTCTCATTTTATAACCAAGTAAGGCATTCAAGGTATATTCCTATCCTAAATGATTGGAACACATTTTGAAAATATTTTTTTAAAAGTGTATTGTGTTATATTTTAAAGTCCATCAATGTAGACGTTAGTGTCTGATACGAGTAATGATATAGTGTCAATAGCGAAGCTAAAAATTTCGTCAAGGGTGTTCAAAATTTAAGGTGTGAATAATTTATTTTAGTTAAGTAGGTGTATATTTTCTTAGTTGAATTATGCTCCCTCTAGTCCATATTAAGTGAATTATTGTGATTCTTTTCACTGTTCAAAATAATTGAATTATTCAAAGTTCAAGAAAATTATTGAGATTTTTTTATATTTACCCTTACTTTTGATGAGATCTTAATATTTTAAGAATATCAAAGAATAATAAAAAAAAATAGCTTTTAATTTTTATACTTAAAGAATGTGTTATATTTCAATAATTTACTTATCTATATGGACGAGAAAGAATATAAAGAAGAAATATATTTTCTCAATGAATTTAATGGGTCTATTTGAATAACATGGGTGAAGAGGTGTGTCACGACCCAAAATGAGTCATGATCAGTGGCACCGATACTTAACCTCCTAGATGGGTGAATCAACAAATTCAACCTCAACTTATATTTATTGTTCAACTCACGAAATACAAACCATAATGCAGACGCTCAAATATTATTAATGTGAGAAACACAAGTCTACTAAAGTTTATTAAATATCATTTCCCAAAACCTGAAAGTCATCACATCAAAGACATCTAATCTTCAAATACTAAGTCTAGGAGTATCAAAGACACCAAAATAAATGAATAAAGTAGTTTGTGTCCGAAAACTAAGGATATCATGCCATGACCGAGAGAATCCAACATGAGCTCAGATGAATGGCTCACCCTAGAACTTGATATGCTTAAGACTGGCTAGAGTTGAGGGCGAGTCAAAGTCGTTAGTACTCACTGCACTCCACAAAAGGAAAACAAAGGAAATCACAAGTAGGGATCAGTACAGGGTAACATGTACTGATTAGATACCATCAACTGACTTAAGATAGAAACTAATATCTATATAGTAATAACATGAAATCAACTATAGAACTTAGCGAGTGGAAAGCAACAAACAACATGAACAAGTGGCAACAACACTAAAGAAAGTACGTAATCAGTCCACCGTATCAAGAACACACATGAGGACTCATGCCTCTACACCACGCTCTTTTTGGGAAATAGGTTCTTTGATATTTGGTACATTAATTTATTTTTATATATTTTTCAATGTTACCGTGTCGGAATGAGACACTCGATCCGATAATATCATGTTGAATGTGACACCAGGTCTAATAATATCGTGTTGGAACATGACACCCGATCCAATTATATCGTACCGGTTGATGTCCTTAGTTTTCAGACACAAACTACTTTATTCATTTATTTTGGTGTCTTTGATACTTTTAGACTTAGTATTTGGAGATTAGATGTCCTTGATGTGATGTCTTTCAGGTTTTGGGAAATGATATTTAATAGACTTTAGTGGACTTGTAATTCTTACATTAATAAGATTTGAGCTTCTTCATTATGGTTTGTATTTTGTAAGTTGAACAATAAGTATAAGGTAAGGTTGAATTTGTTGATTCACCCACCTAAGAGGTTAAGTATCAGTGTCACTCCTGACTCATTTTGGATCGTGACAAATTTAGTATCAGAGCTTTAAGTTTGATGATCTCATCACATAAGGACAGGTCTAGTAGAGTCTTGCTTAACGATATGGGGACACCTTTACTTTTTTTTGAGAGGCTATAGAACTTTAGGAAAACTCCATTATTCCCTTCTTTCGTGAGATTACTTGAATCCAATTGTTATCTAGGTGATACAAATTGGTATCTTACCTCCTTCACTCTATTTCACATGTGGTCAAAACTAGAACAACAGAAGTGGAAACACAACACTAGTAAGAGAGGATGCGTCCTTGGGAAATAGGCATGTTTTCCTGATTCACTGTGGGCATGTAATGACTAGTGACCAACATGATCTTTTTGTTAACTTATTAAAGTTGAAACCCCCATTTTTCATGGGTAATGAATATAAAGATGCTTATGATTTCCTTGTTGATTGTCATGAGCTGCTTCATAAGATGAATATAGTAGAGAGGTTTATGTTGAGTTTGTGACATACCAGTTTTGAGAACACTAAAATGTGGTGGCGGTGTTGAGTGACGACCATTAAAGGCACTATATATGACTTGAGCAACATTTTCTAGCTTCTTCAGGGAGAATTATATACCCCAAACTTGAGGGATAAGAGGAGGGACGAGTTTCTGAATATAGAGCAACCGAAGATATTTGTTGCAACCTATGAGGCCAAATTTCATGCTTTATACAGATATGCGACTCAACTTTACTTCAATCTGAAGAGAAAATTTGGTGCTTTGTGAAGGAATTGAGGTCAAATTTGCATATTCAAGCTTTATAGGTGGCTTCTTCAGTAAAATCTTTTCAAAAATTGGTTGATTTTGTGATAGAGGTAGAGGGGGTGAAGCTAGATAACTTTACCTAGGTGACAAGATTCAAAAAAATTCATAAGGGACGGCTAGATAATGAACACCATTACTTTGGAAAATACAATTAGTAAAGTTGTCATAACATGTATGGGTTGCTTAGCGAATGATGAAATTATGTTGCACTAATTGAGGTCAGAATCTCTACTACGATTTTATAGTTTGAGTGAATATCAAAGAGGGTTATGATATGACCACTACAACAGTAGCAATGCTTACTTTGTAAGAATTATGAAGTGTGTTACTTTTGTTATCGACCTGATCTAAGAAAGAATGCAAATCGTTTGGGCTAGAGACAAATCAAATTTGATAATGTTATGTAGCTATTCAATGGGTAGAAATGTGTAGGTTATTTGGTTACGATCCTCTTGATAGGTATGATGTGTTCTAGTGATGGATCTAACGAACTTTCACGTTGTGGTACTAGTGTTATGTGGAAATGAATACGTCGATTGTCAAGTATGAATACTAACTACTTAAGGAGTTATAAGTTATATGACAAGTTCAGATAATGAAATTCAGTCTTGCATTCATATTTGAGAAGCCAACGAGTTTGTTACTACAGACACTTGGGTTAAACATTGTTTTTAAGGAAGATTTTAGTGATGGATATTTGGTACTATATTGATGCATTTAGGTTGTGAAGTGTATCTTGAAGATTCTAAATGAGGACTGGTGATTTTATCTTAAGCTCCGAAGAAGTAAATCTATACCTGAATGACAAACTTATAGGTAAAGAAAGTCCTAATGAGTGTACTTGGGTTAATGCAATTGAAGATTTTAGTAAGAAAGTGCGTATAAAATTGGGTTAGTCCTTTGAATTTGATTGGTATAATTGGGTTTGAGGTGTCATATTGATGAAAAGGTTGTCTTAGTGGTGATGTCAAGGGCTAACTGATCATGATGGTAATAAGATTTCGTGATGGATTATGATTGGGATGCAACTATATAATAAGGATTGTTGGTTAACCGAATTTTGTATAGTAATAACGACTTGCGAATATCTAAGATTTTGATTTTCTACTATTTGGTAAGTAACGTGATTTTATCCATTTTTCTCTAGTTATAGTGTCATGGGTTCATCAGATTGGTTATAAACTATTGGATAAGACTTGAGAAAAGAGTGTACAAATATTCAGCTCGAGTGTGATGATAAGTTCTTTTGTGATTTTGAGTTGGTAATGAGTACGGTTGGATTTTTATCGAAGGATATGATAAGGTCGATGGAGAGGCGATAAATGATAGGCTAAGATACATGAATTCATAAGAACCTTTAAGGTATGAGCTAATATTGATAGACAAGGGGATTAGGTTACACAGTTGGCACAATTCAAATTTTTCATTGTAAGTCTACATTCGTGGTTGTATGTTTTGTCAAGATATGGATTTGTAAGGTAAGAATTGATTGATTGCATCAGGTATTGATCATTTTAAAGGACTTATGCATGATTTGGGTCGCAATGATTTTTACTTTTAATTGCTAAAGGATCTAAAGAAGGGTTTCACTTAAAAGTGTTGGTTTAGAGTTAGATAAATGGTCGGAGTGGTTATGATGGTGGTTAGTATTGAGAGTGTGGGATTTAGTGGAATGGTGTGAAAAGTACGTGGAGTTTGATGAACAGAGTATAGGTACGATCGTATTGGGGACCAGGCCGGTGGATTGTGGGTAGCTAAAAATCAAAGAAATGGATTCAATTGAATGGAAATATTTGATATGAGCTCTTTAGAGGAATCATTTAGTTTTATTTAACCTTGGTTTTGTACATTCATATGTGATCACCTATTTTATTATGTACATGATTTGGAGTATGATTCACTAGTTATGCCCACACGTGTTTTTACTTTTATGGGTGAATTTCTAGTGGTAGATCGGGTGTACCCATCTTGCGATGTTCTCTCAGTTGGATATGATGTTTTGGAAGACTTGGTTATCTCAGATAACATATTTGGTGTTGTCTTGGAGCTGTTGAAGTATTCCAGTGATTCTACATATACCACCTTACTTATGAGAATTTATAAAAGAGATAGCATGGGTATTTACAGTTGTCAAACAGTCTTAATAATCATCTAGTCGTCGAGGTCATGTTCCAATCATGTGTGACTGAATGTGGAGACCATTGGGTCTAGTTCTACCGTTCTTAAGGGTTATCTACAATCACAACTACTAATCTAACATTTTGATAGTGTTATTAGAGGTTCTGTATACTTAGGTGTATCGCTCGATAGGTAGTTACTTGATCATTTACTCTTTGGGTTAGATAAGTTTGATCTCCCTTGATAAGTACTTGATGTCTAATTATCAATTTTTTTATAACTTAAGCTCGTGGAAAGTTTATGTTGTGAGAACAAAATATTGATAAGATCTAGGATGGTTTGTGCATTATGAGTGTGTGGTGATTAATTCAGGTTCACTTCTAGTTAGAGCCAGTATTGATTCAGGATTTTATCATGGTTATGTGAGAAAAGATTTTTCCTGATGGTTGTGTCAAGGTCCTTGAGAACATATTACAGACGTATGTACGATTAACTTTCGTGGTTATTAGGAATAGTTTTTGTTGTTAGTTGAGTTTACATACAATAATAGTTTCACTCGAGTATTGATATGACCCCATTTGAGGTATTGTATGAGACAAGATGTAGGTCTCTCATTGATTAGTTTGATGCATTTGAAGTGAGACCTTGGGGTACTGATCTTTTGAGGTAATTATTAGAGAAGGTAAAATTCATTCGAGAGAAGTTTCTAGCAGGTAGAAGGAGTATGTAGACCGTAAGGTTAGGGACTTAAAGTTTATGGAGGGAAAGCAAGTGTTGCTGAAGGTTTCATCCATGAATGATGTGATGAGGTTTGGTAAGCGAGGTATGCTTAGTCTAAGGTATATTGGGCCGTTTGAAGTTCTTAAGTGCGTGAGAGATGTGGCCTATGAATTGACTTTGCCTCTCGGGTTATCAAGAGTGCACCTGGTGTTTCATGTGTCTATGTTGAAGATATACCATGGTGATGGATACTACATTATTCAGTTGGATTTGGTCCTACTTGATGAGAGTCTATCTTATGAGCATGAGCCCTTAGCCATTCTAGATAGGGAGACCCGCAAGTTAAGGTCAATGGAGATCACATCTGTCAAGGTCTAGTGGAAGAATCGATCGGTTCAAGAGTCCACTTGGGAGTCTAAGGCTTATATGCACAAAAGATATTCACGCCTTTTTGTCGATTCATGTACCTTTTCTTTCCCTCATTTTCTTTTGACTGTTCGAAGACGAATAGTGGGTAAATTAGTATCTAATGTAACGAGCCGTTAGATTATTTTGAATACTAGAATTATTTTGACTTTTTTTGTAAATTGTAAATGATAATTTTGAACTATTCGTTTAACTATGATTATTTACTTGATGAGTAATTTTCAATAATTAATTTTAGTTGGTGGTTAATGGGCCAAGTCCATAATTTATTTTCTTTTATTTAATTGCCTATAGCACTTGGCTCATATATAACATTGAATTAAGTAGAAAGGAGTTGGATATTTTTGAGTCATAACTCAAAAACTAGCGCAGTTGCGCACGAACTGGAAAAAAAAGAAGAGAAGTCAGTTAAGGTAAAAGCATACCAAAACTCAAATTCCTTTAATGTACATATGAAATTGTACTCTGACTCTATATTAGTATAATAATATATTTATTTAAGAAAAGGGGGACTAAGTTTGCTATGTTGGAAAGATTTTTGTTAGAAATATCTGGGAAATAAATTGTATTCCACCATTAGATAATGATGACAATATTGAATAGAAATTAATGGTGGCCAATGAGGAGTAAATCATTGGGGATGGTGAACTGAATTGGGTTCTTGGACGCTGCCAGCCACCACTAATTTCGTAACCAGTGGCTTCAATAGTTAATTTTTTTTTTTTATTATTATCTTATAAATTAAATTTTGATATATTGAGATAGGTAATTAAATATTATATGTATTGTATTACTTGAATATCATTAAAGTTATGATAATTGGAGGAACTAAGACTTAACCCTAGGCTTGTAATTTGAGAAATATGAGAGTTGACATATTAGCTGACATCAAATTTAGGGGAGTAATTATAGTAATATGGATGTCTATAGTCTTGTTTACTTATGAATTATGCATACTTGATAGATTGAAAATATTTTAAGGCATTGGGGAAAGGAAAAGAATAAGCATTGGGGAACTAGCTTGGTTGACTCTGGTTCTTCGGCGGAGGTAGGTTATGGTTTATTCTATGTGATAGAGAGACTCTTAATAGTGATTGATAGTCATTGAGTAATGCTATGAAATTTTCTATGTACTTGGTTGTTGTGATTTGAATAATTCATGTGTTGTTGTGATTGGTCTTTAATCACAAGACCGTGAAATCCATAATCTTGAATTTTTTTTATTAAAGTGATGCCTTGAATAATGAAAGCTTGGCGAAATATTGTTAAGGAACAGGAAAAAGATGATAAAGAATGATAAATTAACTATATTGTTGGATCGGGTGCCACAAACCAACTTGATATATTTGAATCGTGTGTCACGAACCGACACGATATATTTGGATCAGGTGCCACGAGCCGGAACGATATATTTCGATCGGGTGCCACAAGCCTACATGGTATTATTGGATCAGGTGTCACGTTCTGATATGATATTTTTAGATCAGGTGTCAAGTTCTGACACAATATTATTAGATTAGGTGTCACTTTCTGACACGGTAACATTAAAAAAAAGATATAAAAACAACTTAATGTACCCAATCTCAAAGAACGTATTTCCCAAAAATGTGTGGTGTAGATGCATGAGTCCTCATGTGTGTTCTTGTTATGGTGGACTGATTACGTACTTTCTTTAGTATTGTTGTCACTTGTTCATGCTATTAGTTGTTTTCCACCTGCTAAGTGCTATAGTTGATTTCATATTATTACTTCATGCATATTAGTTTTTATTATTAGTCGGCCGATGATATCTACTCAGTACATGTTGTCATGTACTGATCCCTAGTGTTTTCCTTCATTTTCCTTTTGTGGAGTGCAGCGAGTGTACCATCGACTTTGACTAACCCTCAGCTCTAGCTAGTCCCCGGTACATCAGGTCCAGGGTAAGTTATTCATTCGAGCTCGTATTGTCTCTTGGTCATGACATCATGCCCTTAGTTTTTGGACACAAACTACTTTATTCATTTATTTTGGTGTCTTTGATACTCTTAGATTTAGTATTTGGAGATTAGATGTCCTTAATGTGATGACTTTCAGGTTTTGAAAAACTATATTTAATAGATTTTAGTGGACTTGTGTTTCTTACATTAATGAGATTTGAGCTTTCGCATTATGATTTGTATTTCATAAGTTGAACAATAAATATAAAATGGGGTTGAATTTGTTGGTTCCCCTGCCTAGGAAGTTAAGTATGGGTGTTGCTCATGACTCGTTTTGGCTTATGACAAGGTGTGAATCCTATATTACGTTAATAAATTTATTAAATGAAAACAATAGAAAGATATGGGGCGTTGTTTTAAAAAAATTTGACCAGAAAAGATTGTTATGAAAAAAAGTGGCAGCAAGGATCGAACTCTAGACTCTAGAGATATAAATGACCACACTTACCACAAGGATGTCTGTAATGACTCGGTCGGTCATTTTTGGAAAACTTCGTAAATTTATCACTCTATCCATCCTAATTTCGACTTCAAGTCTTCTATGATTGAGTTTTGAAAGTTTGTTTTTAACTTTGAATTTAAAGTTGATGACTTAGTAAGTTTTGAGTTTGAAAGACTAATATTGTTAAAAAGTTATTTTTGATGTCTTTTGGGGTTTTGAGTGTCGGAATGGATTTCTATCGATTTCATCAGTCTCAAAATATGAAATTTCAACTTTGAGAGTTGTCAATTTCATTTTATGAGTCTTTTGAGGTTTTGAGGTCCTAAGTTGTGAAATTGTAAAAATTTAGCCTTTGGCTTGACTTTGGTCAACATTTGGTGTTCGGATGCTCGAATTGAAATTTTGAGAGTTCTGTTAGTTTTGGGAGATGATTTTAGAACTAAGTGAGGTCTTGAATGATTTTTAGATGTCCCGGACATGTTTTAGCCTTTTAGGTGTTATGTTAGTTTCTTGTGGTTTTCACGGATGTCGGGTGAAGGAAACCTTTGATTCATGTTTCGATAGTTCCATTGAGTTCGAAATGTCAAGTATGATGTATTTACATATGTGGTTTGTGTGTACGGGGTTCCGAACGAATCCTGAGGGTCTTTTCGATTTTTTAAGAGTTGGTTGTGTTTGCTGGTGTTTGCAGGGCTCGCTTTCCCGAAGGCTAGTCTCTTTGGCAAAATTCGTAGAAGCGAGAGCCTCTTCACCTTAACGACCTTCGCAAAAGCGAAGAAAGATTCATTTTTGTGAGAGACGTTGTTTTTGTGGGGTTCAATTTTGCGATATTAGAGAGGGATTTTGACATGCCATTTTTGGGGTTTAAGCCCCATTTTCCATTTTTGAGCTTGGTAAATCCTTGGAGGCGATTCTTGAAAGGGTTTCTTGTGCTAAATCATTTGGGTAAGCTTTTGTAATCCTAAAACTTCATTTTTTTCTTTCTATTATTTATGGATTTTAACATCAAAATTTGAGATTTTGATTGGTAAAATGGAAAGGTTTTTCAATAACTAAAGTTCTAAATTAAAATAGAGATTGTGAACTTATTTTGAGTTCATTTTCGAAATGGTTTTCACCAATGAGTTCCTAAGGTCTTGAGTAATATTTTCAAGTGTTGATTTTTGAATTTAAACCTTATTTTCATAATTGTGTTTTGAGTTGATTGACCTATTTTTCAAAGTAATTGATGTGTGTATTATTGTTTCAGAAATTTATTGTGAATACTTGATTGATATAGATTGTGTGGCTTTGGACATTGGTCAGAAGTGGAAGACTCAAGTGTTGAGTGGCTAATTGATTTAATTAAGACAAGTGATCTCCTAAACCTTGTAATCTAGGAAAATTCGTGTATTCTTTTTGTTGTTTATTTGTTGAGAGTAATGAGAATGAGGTGAGAGATACATCGCTCCACTTGTTTAAGCTTAATGTATAAAAATAGTTAAATGAAAAGGTTATGTGTTAATCATAATGCTTGTAAATTACCATATGGTGGTCCCTATTTGATTGATTGATGAAATGCTTGAAAACATGAATGTGGACTTGAATTGCTTGAATTGTTGTATTTTCCTTATAGTGTGAACTTGCTTATGTGAATTGATTGATGTACACCGTAATGAGACTTACGAGGCAAAGCCGATGGAAAATGGTTCCAACTAGTGATATGATATAAAGCCGATGGAAAATGGTTTCGTCTAGTGATATCGTGCTGATGAGAAATAGTTCCGGCATGAGATTGATTATTGTGATTTGATGCATCTTAATGCTTATGTTTGATTTTCTTGTTAACTGTGATTGATACACATGCTAATTTTGATTGAGCTATTTGACATTGAGATTGAATTACTTTATTCGTGTTGGCTTGTTGGATTATGACTATTGGACTGTGATTATTGAGTCTTATGAGTTGTGTATTGTAGAACTGTTAGGTTGGACTGATTTATATACAGGTTGTAGTTTGAGGAGATCCGGTTGGGACGAAAGGAGTATTCAATTTCTAGCTAGTTGCTTATTTATTAGGTTTCTTGTTGGGCACCGTGTTGTTAATAATCACTTTTTGCTTCTACACTTTATTCTGAGCCCGGTACCGTGTGATTGCTCTTTTTCTATAACCTCCAAGTCTTGTCAGTGAATTATTGAGAGGTAGCTACTTGTCATCCTGACGGGCCCTCCAGTTCCTTTTTTTTGTCACTCCCCGAGCCTACACCCTGGGTGGGACTGGCACTCGAGAACCATTGATGGCCCCAAGGGAACCCTTGGCCTGGCTTACTTACTCAGTGGAAGACTTTACTCAAGATAAATACTTTTAAAACAAGTAAACTGAACTGATAAAAAAACTTAGAATGTAATAAATAACATTCACTGCCAAAGTGGCAACTCAAGTCTTAAATTAACTTAAAAGGGAAAGTAAAGACTCATGTACTAACATCAACTAACTCTGTCTATGAGCCTCTAAACAACTGAGATGGACATCGGGACAAGACTCACGGCATCTTAATTAACTAAAATACTGGAAGCAATAAAAAAAATCCTCCGAAAAGCTAGGAGGTTCACCAACTGGCTCTGAGTGCTCAACTGAATCAACGAGGCGCTGGATGCTGACCCTGGTTACCTATGTCTGCATCATAATAAGATGAAGGCAAACTGGCATCAGTACATTGAATTTACCAGTATACGAGGGGAAATCTAAAACAAGACATAAGCTTGAAAGGAACTGAAGAACTTACCTGGTTCAACTCAACTCAACTGATTTCAATATAAAGCAGTGTAAATAAATGCAGTATAAAAAAAGCTTTAAAACATGGTTTTCAACTCTGTGTATTTAGAAATGCAATAATAACTTTGTATGTATGCAAAGAGACAATATGCACTCTGTTTATATATAATAATACAAATATTTCTGATGTATATAAAAATACAAAAGTCTGTTGTGGGAGTTTCTCTAACCGACAACCATCACTTAAGAGCTATCGTGATGACACAACATTTTGCCTCACGCTGCCATGGCCGTCTTATACCTTGCCGGGGGTATAGAACCTGAACTACTAAGTGGATCCACTAGTCTATGCTAAAAAGCACTAAAGGAATCATCTAAAAAGTATGACCCTTTTCTACCCATGATGGCTACATGGTTTATGGCGGGTCGGAGTTTTTTGAACTCTCCCCCATATCGGTGCTCAATACTACTCCAAATATACTAGATCTTTATGATTAACAACATACCTTCTTTCTATGGTTTGGAATAATTACTCAAAACTTAGCTCAAAGGCTATCTTGGAAATCTTAGTTTCCTCTCTTACTTAATTATGAAAACATTTATTGTTTACTGAAAACTAGCTCAAAGGCTATCTTAGAAATTAAAGTTTGCTTTATTGCTCAAATGTGAAAAACATTTACTCTTTAACTGAAAATTAGCTCAAAGGATCTTTTGAAAATCAAAGTTTCCTTTCTTGCTCAAAAATGAAAAACATTTACTCTTTAATTGAAAACTAGCTCAAAGACTCTTTTGGAAATCAATGTTTCCTTTCTTCTTTAAATGTGAAAATGTTTACTCCTTGGGAATACATACTCCCGATATACTCTTTGGAAGAAATGAACTTCAAACTTTACTCTTTACTCAACTCAAAACTCAGGCCTTAAAACAAAGTTAAAACGTTTGTAAAAGACTTTCGGAAAACTCTAAGAACTTCTCTTGACTTGACTCTTAACTTCTCTTGACTTGGATCTTAACTTCTCTTAACTTTACTCTTAACTTTCTCTAAATTGAATTATGGATTCAAGGATTGTGATTTGTGATAGGAACGATCTCATGAAGTTTAAGAGTGCTTTTAGATAGCTAAACATGAGAAAAGATCAAGAAATCACTGTCTGAAAGTTGGTCCGCGATGCGGAGATACATAAAATGATTTGGTCGCAAAATAAATTTTGAGGCAGAATGGTCCATGACCGCTCCACGACGCGAAGAGACTTTTCCCAAATCTGAGGAACAGGTCCACGACGCGGACCTGGTACCTGTTCTTTGTCCTACTTTTTCGTTCTTCATTTTCCAGCCCCAATTCACCTAAATTCGATTATTTTTCTCAATATCTCTTTAGATTCAGGTAACCACAACATATACACAAGAATCTAACTCAAACAACTCTAATAATTGACTCTACAATCTCAAGAAACTCCCCAATCTCATCCCAATTCAAGAACGAAAGTAAATTCAAGAACACACATCAAGAACATTCAAACTTTCAAGTTTATAGGACGAACTTCGCTAAAATAAATATGATTGTAGGGTGGGTGAACGAACCCAACGCTATGAAAGACTCACGTACTTCGTAGGGATCACCCCTTGATGAAATCCGCAAGCGATTCTTGAAGATCTTGACGATTCTTGCTTCTTCTCCTCTTTTCTCTTCTCTCAAATTCCAAAAGCATTAACTGAATTCAATCAGTTTAGACCTTCAAATAATTATCAAAAACGTAATTAACTAATTGGGTATGGAAAGGATCAAAATACTCTTCTAAAATCCGGATTGGACTTTCCTTATCCAAACAACCCAACTTCCAAAGGGCATATCTCACTCATACGAACTCGGAATCGCGCAAACTCGGTGGCGTTGGAAAGATTATTCCAAGATATTTCCTATGATATCTGGAAGCACACCTAAATCATCCTGATATAGGATTTATGTTAGTTTGAAGTTGACCAAAAACTCAAACTTAACATAACAAATTTTTCAGATTTTCATTCTTTCCAAAAACAACTCTTTCTAATTCTAGCTCTTTCTAGTTCTTTCAATTAGCGAGATGTTTCAATATCTCCCCCTTGGGAACATTCAACCTCGAATGAGATTACTCTTAGTAGGCTAAGGCGTAATATCTAACACCAAGCTCAAAACCCAACAAGCAAAGTGTAAATACAACATGCCAACTTATAAATAAATACCAAGAAAAGGATTAGTACCTTGATCTGGAATTTCTCCGATTTCAAAGAGATGTGGATATCTCCTCTTCATATCCTCATCAGCTTCCCAAGTAGCTTCCTCAACAAATTGGTTCCTCCTAAGAACTTTGACTGATGCTACTTCCTTAGTCCTCAACTTGCCAACTTGGCGATCTAAAATCTGAAAAGGAATCTCCTCATAAGATAAGCTACACTTGATTCCAATATCTTTAGTTGGTATGATCAATGAAGGATCGCCCATACACTTTTTCAACATGGAGATGTGGAACACCGGATGGACTGCTGCTAACTCTTGTGGTAGCTCTAACTCATAAGCTACATTGTCAATCCTCTTGGATATTCTGTAAGGACCAATATACTAGGGACTAAGCTTCCCCTTCTTACCAAATCTGATAACACCCTTCATGGGTGAAACTTTCAAGTAAACTCAATCATCTACTTCAAACTCTAACTCCCTCCTCCTACCATCAGTATAGGATTTCTGACGACTCTGGGTTGTTTTGAATTTCTCTTGAATAACTTTCACTTTCTCCATAGCTTGACGAACTAAGTCTGGTCTTATTAACCCAGCTTCATCAACTTCAAACCATCCAATAGGAGATCTGCATCTTCTCTCATAAAGAGCTTCGTAAGGAGCTATCTAGATGCTAGAATAGTAACTACTGTTGTAATAAAACTCAATGAGAGGTAGGTGATCATCCCAATTACCCTTGAAATCAATCACACAATCTACCTTGATACCTCAAAACACCATCTTCCCCTTGTTCAAAAGCCATCATTTTTTGCTTATGAACATTTGACTTCAATTCAAGCAAAAAATTGGGTTTTGGTCTTGCTTCTCTTTTACTTATGACATTAATGATGATTTAGCCCCATTCATCACCACTACTCCTCCTTCTGTGGAATCCATTAATCGAACTCTTAGTCGTGCAAGTCTATGCACTTCTTTTGTTAACTCTTTCTTATCTTCCTCAAAATGGGTGGTACTACCCATAGATAACCTGCTCAAGGCATCAACAACAACATTAGCCTTACATGAGTGATAAACAATACTCATGTCATAATCCTTGAGTAATTCTAACCACCTCATTTGTCTGGGATTAAGCTCTTTCTGACTAAACACATACTGAAAACTCTTGTGATCGGTGAACACATCCACATGAACACCATAAAGATAATGGTGCCATATTTTTAAATACCACAGCAGCCAACTCTAGATCATGGGTTGGGTAATTCTTCTCATGAATCTTCAATTGTCTGAAGGCATAAGCTATAACTTAGGCATTTTGCATTAACACACAACCAAAACCAACTCTGGATGCATCACAATGGACAACAAAGCCTTGCGTACCTTCAGGTAATATCAAAACTAGGGCAGTAGTCAACCTCTTTTTCAATTCCTGAAATCTTTTCTCACAAGCTTCAGACCATTGAAACTTAACTATCTTCTGAGTTAACTTGGTCAAAAGGGATGAAATAGATGATAATTCCTCGACAAACCTTCTATAATATCCAGCCAACCCCAAGAAACTCCTAATATCAGTTGGAGATGTGGGTCTAGGCCAATTCTACACTGCCTCTATTTTCTGAGTGTCAACTCTAATTCCATCACCGAAAAAAATATGGCCTAAGAATGCCATAGACTCAAGCCAAAACTCACACTTAGAGAACTTGACATACAACTCTTTATCCTTTAGAGTTTGGAGAACTATTCTGAGATGACTAGCATGATCTTCATCATTCCTCGAATATATTAGTATGTCATCAATGAAAACGATAACAAACATATCTAAATAAGGTTTGAAAACTCTATTCATAAGGTCCATGAATGTTGCAGGTGCATTAGTCAAACCGAACGATATGACCAAAAACTCATAATGACCATAACGGGTCCTAAACGTTGTCTTTGGAATATCACATTCCCTTACTTTCAACTGATGGTAACCTGATCTGAGGTCTATCTTTGAGAAACACAAAACACCCTGAAGTTGATCGAAAAGATCATCAATTCTCGTAAGAGGATACTTATTCTTGATGGTAACCTTATTCAACTGACAGTAATCTATACACATACTAAGGAAACCATTTTTCTTTCTCACAAATAGGATCGGAGCACCCCAAGGTGAGATACTTGGTTGAATGAAACCTTTCTCTAAAAGATCTTTCAACTTCTCTTTTAACTCTTTCAACTCTGTTGGTACCATCTTATATGGAGGAATAGAGATACGACGAGTATCAGGAAAAATATCTATACCGAAGTCTATTCCTCTCTCAGGAGGGACTCCGGGAAGATCATCTGGAAAGACTTCTGGAAACTCTTTTACTATTGATACTGGCTGACTATGAGGTATCTCAACACTAGATTCATTAACTCGGACTAAGTGATAGAAACAGCCCTTGGAAACTAACTTTCTCGCCTTAAGGTATGAAATAAAATGACCCTTAGGCACTACTCAACTGCTCTTCAACATCTATAAATGGTTCACTGGAAACTGGAACTTGACTACTCGAGTTCTACAATTTATTGATGCATAACAGGCATGAAGCCAGTTCATACCTAGAATGACATCAAAATCTACCAAGTATAACTCAACTAAATCAGCCATGGTACTCTTATGATTGATGGAAATAGAACAATCACGATAGACTCTCTTTGCTAGAATAGACTCACCAACAGGTGTAGAAATACTGAAGGGTTCACTAAGTTGCTCAGTAATAACATGAAAATTCATCGCAACATATAGAGTTACAAAGGATAAACTCGCTCCTGACTCTAGAAAAGCATAAACATTAGAGTTAAAGACTTGGATCATACCAGTGACAACATCTGGCGAATCCTCTTGCTCTTGGTGACTGGTGATAGCAGAAAGACGGTTTCCTCCTCCGTCTGCCCCTGAAGTAGCTCTGTCTGGTGTAGCAACTGAAGAAGACTGGGCTCTATTGCCCCCATTACCATTACTCTGCCTTTTCTTAGGACACTCTCTCATAAAATGACCGTTCTGACCACACTTGAAGCAACCAGTGGAGCCATCACGACACACCCCGAAGTGGCTCCTACCACACTTATCACATGCAGGAGTCTTAGTACCCCTCATGTGCCTTACTACCTTGCGAATGCGCAGGTCTACCTCTGAAGTTCTGAGAATTCTGACTATTGTACTCATATTTGTTCCTTGGTGCAAGTGCACTAGCACATGATAAAGCAGGTGTAACGACCCTAAAAACGAACTAGTGAAACTAGAGCCTCACATGTGAGTTTGGAGTTGAGAACTTGATGAAATGATGAGAAATGACCGTGACGTCCGGAAACTAGTCATTTGAACTAGTGAGTTGT
>JAJOOO010025042.1:0-12603 GCA_029582685.1 Solanum piurae | reverse complement strand
CGAGGACAATAGTCATGAGTTTCTTTTCAGTATTTTTAGTCCTTTAGTTTCAGTTTTGCTAGACTTAGTTGGGGCCTGTCCCAGCATTTCTAGTCAGTTAGAGGCTATTTTCAGACATAGTTAGATTCAACTTAGTATTGAGTTAATATCTTTTTGTATTAAACTCATCAGTTATCATTTATCTCAGTTATAGTATATGGGTATTTCCCATCTTTTCATTTTAATTATGATTTAGCTTCCGCATAAGTTTATTATCTTTAGTATGCTTATGATCATTCCAGCAGGGTTAGCTTGGGGTCACTTGTGGTCCTAGGTCCTGTATCCGCGTCTCGAGGGTAGTCTCGGCGCGTGACATTCTTCCTCTTTGTTCTTTCTTCTACTACATCTGTTTTCTTCTCCTTTTCCATGGACTTAGGATTTTCTATTCTTTTTTTATACTCTTTTTTTTGCTCTGTTTTTTGCGCTGACTTAATCTTCTTCTTTTTTGTCTTGCTCTGTTTTCTGCGCTGACTTAATCTTCTTCTTTTTTGTCTTGCTCTGTTTCGCTGCACTGTTGCTCTATTTCTGCTCTATATCAAAAGTGAATCATTTATTAACTGATTATATTGTTGATTTATTTCTTAATAATATAATCAATTGCTACAGTATTATTATTATTTTTAAATGGACTTCTTGCTGATTTTTTTCTTAACTGTGAGTCTATGATTATTATACATTGCTACAGTGATTAGAAAATAATATTTTCTTTTTCTTCAAATTTAACCGAAAGATAAAAAAAATGAGTGATCCAACCTGAAAATATGGAAAAAAAAGTTAGTGAGACCGATCGATCCATAGTTCAATCTGTGTTTTGTAACAAGCAATCTAAAGGCGGAATCTTTCGTCATAAGAAACATCTTATGGATACTTCTAAGAATGTCGTTCGGTGTTCAAAATGCCCGGATATTGTGAGGAAAGAAATTAAAAGATATGTTGAGGAAAAAAAGGATCTAAAACATCAAATATTACATCAACCGGATGTGATGAATCTTGATGATGATGACGACGAAGAAATGAAGGAAGGTGAAGCTGTTGATTTATCACTTCATATGAAGTCACAAAAACGAGCAATGAATGCAGCGATATCTTCAAGTTGCGGATCAACCGATAGAAAATGTCCTTTAGATTGTTATTTTCCACAAAAGTCAGGAGATAATGCAGGGAAAATGGTAAAAGAAGTTTGCAGGATGTTGCCAAGGGAATTTTAAGGGAACGTGCAGTTGTAGCCTTTTCACGGTGGATATATGATGCAGGACTCCCCTTCAATTGTTTCAACTATACTGATACTTTTGGAGCCTTCATTGAGGTCATAGGGCAATGTGGTCCAAGAAGTGGAAGACACACAAAAATTGTGAAAGAACATAGAGTAGAATGGAACAAGTTTGGATGTTCCATTATGATGGATAAATGAACGGCAAGAACGGGAAAAATGATCATCAATGTGTTGGTGAGTTCTCCAAAAGGAAGCTTATTTCTTGAATCCATTGATGCAAGTGACTCGTCTACTGATTCAATCAAAATGTTCTCCTTATTTCAGAACATAATAGAGAAAATTGAAGCATAAAATGTTGTTCAAGTTGTTACATATAATACAGCTGAAAATGTTAAAGCGGGTGATATGTTGAAAGGAGTGTTTCCACACATATATTGGACTTCATGTGTAGCCCATTGCATAAATTTGATCTTTGAGGACATTTTCAAGGAAAGACCCTTCACAGGTGTTTTCACTAAGGCAGTTAGGGTACATTCTTACATTGTTCAAAGGCATTTATTATTGAATATGATGAGGAGATTCACAAAATAATTTTTTTTATTGAAACCTGGCAAGACTAGATTTGCTATTGCTTTCTTGACCTTGCATAACATGTATGCACAAAAGGCCAATTTAAGAAGCTTGTTCATTTCAGAAGAATGGAACACTAGTAAATTTGTAAAAGAAGTGACAGGAAAAGAAGTTGCATGCATAATGCTTTCTTATACCTTTTGGAATCATGTTGTGCATGCTCTCAACGTTGCATGCTCTCAACGTTGGTGGTCCCTTGATTAAGGTACTTCGTTTGGTGGATAGGGAGAAAAAATCATCAATGGGGTACCTTTATGAAGCAATGGATAGGGCTAAGGAAGCTATTCAAAAAGCATTTATTGATGAGTATAAATATGTAAAAGTTTTTTGAGATAATTGATAAAGGTAGAATACTCAACTTCACCAACCTTTGCATGCAGCTAGAAATTTTGAACCCATCATTTTCTTATGATAATGTAGAAAAATAATTTACTGAATAAAGAAGTGTGGAAGGGATTCCATAAATGTGTTGCTAAGTTGGTTGTCGATGAAGACGTCCAAGATTCCATAAGCACTTATTGGAGTGCTGATGGACTTTTTGGATTACAAACGGCTATTAGACAAAGAACGAAGAAGTCACCAGGTGAATGAGTGTTTTTTATGTTTCATTCTAGCTTTAGCTTTTAAAATATTTCTTTAGACTAGCTAAATTTTGAGTTGTTTTGAATAGTTGTATGGTGGAGGTTGTATGACTTAGAAACTCTAGAATTACAAAAGTTCGCCATCAAAGTTCTAAGTCTAACTTGTAGCTCATCGGGGTGTGAAAGAAATTGGAGTGTGTTTGAACATGTAAGATAAATAAAAGATTTATTATATTGAAATAACTAAGTTATCTTAATTATCTTATCTCTTACTAATAATTACCTGCCCTAATTTATTTGCAGCTTCATACTAAGAAAAGGAATAGACTAACCCTCAAGTGCCTCAATGACCTAGTGTTCATACAATACAATAGAACATTGAGGTGTCGTTACAATGCTCGCAATGTGATTGATCCGATTTGTTTGGACAATATTGACGATGCCAATGAATGGCTAACTGGAGTTGAGTATGCTGAAGATGAAGAATTTTTTTAGGAAAATTCTGACTTCACTTGGTTTGGTGTTGGGGAGGCAAGTGCGGTTGAGGAAAATCGTTATGATTTAAGAGGAAATACTTCAAGCTCACATAGGAGGGGAAAATAAGTAGCTACAAGTCTATTCCTAGTGGATGAAGTTGAAGAGATAGTGATACTTGAAGAAAATGATGAGCAGTATAATGATAATGGAGGAATACAAGATTTTGATAATCTTGTAGTAGAAGAATTGTAGAATTAAACAAATTAGATGTTGAACCATGAATATAACTTTGATTTTGCTTGTGTTATGTTATATGGAGGATTTTGTGATGTCTAATTTTTTATTTTTTATTTGAAATTTTGGTTATATATATTGTGTTTATTTATTTTGGTCTCTTTTCTTTTAATTTACGCTTCACTGACTTCAATGAAGCGAGCGCTTCGCTTCACGCTTCACTTAAAGCGTGAAGCGGGGCCTTATCACTTTTTTCTACTTCATGCTTCCCTGAACACTGGGTGGTGGTACGTGCACTTTATGAATATTTCATAAATTTGTGGAAAATTCGAGATCTTAATCTTTATAAATACCCTCAATATTTGATGTCTTCATTATCTCCTTGTGAATATTCCATTAATTTATATAATTTTTGAGATGTCTTTTCAAGGGAGTATATTACCCTTTATATACGCATAAGTTAGAGTTTATGGAAAAGTAGTCTCCAAGAATCCTAATTGGAATAGAATAATCATATAAAGTCCCAATTAGAATTGAACACGTTATACAGAGTCCCACAAATTTTTATTGTCTAAAGATATTTCTTAACCCAATACAAATGATTAATTTATAATTCTATCCCCAAGCATTAAGCTTTAATTATGCTTGCTAAAAGAAATCTAAATTATACTCTTTAATTTCTTCTATCACAAGAACTCAATAGCAAAGGAGGAACTGTTCGAAGTGGAAGATTGACGGAGCAATAATAATGTAAATGAAAGAAGAAATCTGGTAGATTGTTAGATCAAACTTTTGAAAGGTAAAATTTTTTTTTTTTAAAGAATAAGAGTTTGTTTGATTAATTGATTGTAAATAGTCGATAAATTTTAAGTGTTGATAGTAATCTTATAAATAATTAGTAGTAAAGTATCTAAATAATTTGTTGAAATTCATGATAATAAGCAATTGATGTTCTTGTTATAAAAAAAAAGTGTTGATAAAGTATTCTTTTATTAAAATGACTTAAATTTTCTTATTTTTTGTTTTACCAAAAAATATAAATTTAAAAGTATTTTTTTATTAAAAAGAAGAAGAAGGAGGAGGAGGAAAGACGTGAACACAAAGTGACAAAAAGAAGTTGGGAATTTTTAGTTTTGGAAAAGATATTTTGAAATTTAGCAGAATATTAAAGATAAAATAGAAAAAAAGAAATTATCAAATCAAAAGTGTCTAGTTGCTTAAAAGTCATAAGTTGGAGGTGAAGAATTTGTAATTTTTGACTGATTTTGATTTATAAGTATTATGGTATTTTTATTAATATATAGATACTATAAGTCAATATGACTAAAATACCTTCACATTGCAATTTGCAGACACCAAGAAATGAATATGTATTTTATGTGGTCCTAAAATCTCCTTATATTTATAATTTACATATTTTTCTAATATTCGAATATCGAAAATAACTACCGAATATATATTATGGTTAGTTTTTTTATATATAAAAAAACTCAAGGAAAAATTTAGCATGCAAGAATAAAACTTTAATCCATATGTATTTTTTAAATAAAATAATTTTCAAAAGCTAAACTTAAAAAAAAGAGTAAAATTAATAAAACATAGAGACTTTTTTTTACTCCAAGCAACTAAAGCACGTCAGTAATTGACATATCACTTCGTGTATTTCTCATCTCTTTATTTTCTCTCCTCTTTTTTTTGTCTCTTTTCTTTCTTTTTCTCCTTTCCTTCAAAATATATTAAGGCTCAATAAATTGATAATGATCTTCACCCATGTATATTTGGCCTAATTTTCAAATATAATATACTAAAATTTCTTTATGAAATGAATAAATCATAAAAAAGAAGCAAATATAAGTACTTCAGTACACTTTTTTTAAAATATTTATTTTTTATTTGACACTCATTCCTTTCATCTAATCATTTTAATTTCCTAAAAGAGTGAAATATAAAGATTGTCAAGAATAGACAAAGTTGACAATGGGGCAGGACGGGCAGAGTGAATGTGGAGCACGTGGAGCTTAAATAGCAAAAACTTAACATGCCCCACCTTTCCTTGTATGGTAAAAAAAAAATCAATCGCTTCATCCTTCTCCACATAAGTTTTTTAATTTTTAAAATTAAATTTGATATTAAAAATAAATTCATAAGTAAATTTATTTTTTCGCTAACTTGTATTAATTTAATAGTTAATTATTTGAATTTAATAGAGGTCAACTGCGATTTATATAAGGAATTGTATTAGCTTTGAATGAATTATTTTTATTTACTAGCTTTAATATCTTAATAAGCTACATTAAAATTAATATTGTATTAATTTTGTTTCATGTTTAACAACTTTGAGCAACAACAATGCCATTACCAAATTATCTTAATTTTTTGGAGAGCAAAACAAAATCAAATTCATAGAACTCAATATTTTAAGACTGTTTAAAAAAATTCTTCGTAAGTCAGAAAGCATTTGGTTTTCACTAATATAACAAAAGACAAGAAAATGATCAGTATCGCTCTTATTTGGAAAAATACCTTTCCAGAAATTGATTCAACTGTATACACTAAAATATGTAACAATATAAATATATATTTCAAGAAACTTTCAATTGATATTAATTTGAACCAAAAAAAATTCGTTCATGATATTTGTGTATTCTTACTCTCAGGGAGTACTCTATCACTCTTATAACGTGTAAAAATTAAAATTAAGCTTGAAACCACATAAAATTACATAAAAACGCAATTCGCCCTGCCTCACCCCACCCCGTATTAATTTTGAAAAACTCGCCTCTATCATGCACAACCTAGAATCCATCCTCCATAGCCTTAAGCTCACCACATCCCACACCGGCACCCGCCCCGCCTCATCCCATTGCGAAAGTGAGAATATAGCAATAAAAAATATTATGAAATTTCAACGACTTTTTTTAAGAAGTTGAATTTTTTTAGCAAGAGTGTCACATCCTTAGTTTTCCACTAAGCATACGTGTGACATTTGACAACTCGCTCACATTCTTGCATCACTTGTTATGTCAAGTCAGCCTAAAACTCTAGAAATCACTAAGATCGTTTGGTAGAGTGTATTAGAAAGAATAATACATGTATTAGCTTTGTGTATTACTAGTACCTTGTTTGGTACTCTTTTTCGAGCTATGTATAATTAATGCTTGCATTAGTTATACACTCTATTGTGTATTAAGGTGTGCATTGCTAATACCATGGATTTCTAGGTATTAGCAATGCAATGATTTTAATGCATGCATTAAAATGATAAAAGACCCAATTGTCCCTCAAAACCTTTTTTTTATATCTTTTCTACCATAAAGTGGAGGGTACCTTTGTAAATATTTTTTTTAATGCAATACATACTATTTTTAATGCATCAAACAAAACAATGCATTAAAATAATCTATGTATAATTAATGCAAGCATAATTAATACATGCATTACTAATACAAGCATTACTAATACACTCTATAAAGTATTATCCTTATACACTCTACCAAACGATGAGAATGAAAGAGAGAACACAAAATGATTGCTAGAAAGAATTGTGTTGTAGAGAACTTTGTTGGTTTTTGCTTGATGATTTTATAAAGAGATAAGTTTCAAAAACACACCTAAACTATACCCTTTTTTTGAGTTTCATACTTAAACTATTGAGAGTGTGAGTTTCATACCTAAACTATTAATTTTTAGTTTGAGAAACACACCTCTTTCTTTTATATCACTCTCATCATGATGTGTGTAATACACTCTCTCTTTTATTTTAAAAAATTGCCACATCCACTCCACATGGACAAAACATTCAATCTTGACAAAAATTAAATAAATTATTAGTATTAGTTAAAATTTAAAATTTAAAATTTAAAAATTATTATCCAAAAAAATAATAGTTCTTTTATAAAATAAAGGGAAAAGGCTCAAATATGCCATCGAACTTTCAGAAAAGACTCATTTATGCCATCCGTTAAAAGTTGGGCTCATCTATGCCATTATCGTTTAAGAAAAGGCTCATTCATGTCATTATTTTTTAACGGCGGTTTTGCAAAACCATTTTTTACACGTGGCCAATTATAATTCGGCCACGTCATTATTATTTTTATAATAAAATTAAAATATTTGATCAAAAATTTGATTTAATATTATAAAAAAATAATGACGTGGCCGAATAATAATTGGCCACGTGTAAAAAATGGTTTTGCGAAACCACCGTTAAAATGTTTGTTCAGAATTTTAATTTTTTATTATAAAAAAAATAATGATGTGGCCGAATTATAATTGGTCACGTGTAAAAAATGGTTTTACAAAACCACCGTTAAAAAATAATGGCATGAATGAGCCTTTTCTTAAACGATAATGGCATAGATGAGCCAAACTTTTAACGAATGGCATAAATGAGCCTTTTCTGAAAGTTCGATGGCATATTTGAGCCTTTTCCCTAAAATAAAATGTAAAATATTTTTCTTACCCCACACCATCACTTCCTCTCACCCCCACCCCCACCCCCAACCATTTTTTTAATTTTTTTTTTTGGTTAAATTTCTTTTTATAAAAGAATTTAATTTTTTTTACTTCATCCCTCCCAAATACTAATTTAGATATTATTTTATTTAAAATAAATAAATAAATTACCCACCCCACCTAACCCTCCGCTTTCAATTTTTTTCTCATTTTTTGTTAGATATATACATATCGAATTTTTTTTTTACTTGCCGCCGTAAGATATTTTTAATTTTTTTACTTATTTATGTTATATTCGGTACACTAGTAGATTTTTTTTTTCTAAAAATATATGTACGTACATTTCTAACACAAAATGAAATAAATGAAATAAAATTAGGAGCGGAGGGTTTAAATAGGATGGGGTAGATTTTTTTTAAAAAATAAAATAAAATAATATCAATTTTTTTTGGAGGGGGCGGGGAATGAGTGGGTGGTTTTTTTGGGAGGAGGGGGGTGAAGTATGAATTTTTATAAAATATTTTATATAAGAATTTTTTTTTAAAAAAGGATGGGGGATTGTGGGGGAGGGGGGGTTACGTGGAGGAGGTGGTGGAGTGGGGTAAGAAGAATAATTTAATTTTTTTTTAAAAAATTATATTTTTTTATGGATAGTAATACTTTAATCTTTAATTTTTAATTAATATTAATAGTTTATTATTTAATTTTATTCAAGGTGGAATATTTTATCCATGTGGAATGCCATTTGTCAAGGGTTTTTTCAAATAAAAGAGAGAGTGTATTACACACACCACTGAGGTGTGTTTCTCAAACTAAAAAGTGATAGTTTAGGTATGAATCTCACACTCACAATAGTTTAGGTATGAAACTAAAAAAAAAGGGATAGTTTAGGTGTGTTTTTGACACTTATCTCTTTTATAAATGAATACCCCTCTATTTATGTTACTTACTTAGGGGCTAAAATGTAAATAATAATTAACAAGCAAGTTCCTATTTGTTTACAAATAAATCCCTTCTCTAGAATAATCTATAATTCTAAAATATTTCAAGAACTTTCTATGTAAATCTATTATATTCTTGGATCTACCATGAAAAATTCTCACATTTCTCTAGAATATATTCCATTAAGGATAGTCTTCTTTCCTTGTAAGTCAGAGGCGTATCTAGAGGGGGTTCCATGGGTTCACGTGAACCCATGCTCCCTCTCTAGATTATATATAGTAGTCTTATATATTTTTTATTTAATTTTTTAAATATAGAGACATGAATCCACGTTAAAAGCAGAATATAATAATATGATAATGATTGGGTGCACCTCTCTAAGCAAAGATAGAAATTTAAATCTTATTTTTATCCGTAACACCCCTCCAAGTGGGTTATCGGCATGGGCGGATCTACATGGACAGGTGGGGGTGCCACGACACCCATTGATCTCGGAAAAAACGTCGATTATATATGTATATATGCATAATAATTCAACATATATTACTTTTGCCACCCAGTGATCGAAATGCGGAACAACTCAATTGGTGAAGGAGTTGGTCTGCCACACAACCAACGCCGGTTCGAACCTCTCTGCCAGCACTTATCTTAATTTTTTTTCCTCCATTCATTCTTATTTATTTACTATTCTTTATTAATTGAAATTGACTCATTTTCATGATTAATTTTTATTTCTTCTTTTCTTTTCTTTTTTGTCTTTTTCATTAGTATGTAAAGGGCTTAATTTTTTTTTTCTCCATTCATTCTTATTTATTTATACTATTCTTTATTAATTCAATTTGACTCCTTTTTATGATTAATTTTTAGTATTTTTTTTTACTTTCTCTTGCACTAATTATTAATCTCTTGATATGGGTGTTACATGTTTATTTTTATCAATTAATGAGTACTAAATTATGAACGTCAAATAAATATTATTAAGAATATATTTAAATAGTAGTTTTTTAAAAATGATGAATATTATTATTAGAGCGTTATTTAAAAAAAAAATTAAAGGTTCTTTCAATCTTCACCGACGTTCTTGTTAAGTAAGATGACTAGGCTGAAACTACAATTTTTATTCTTTCCCTACTATATATTTCTAACAACGCATAAAGTCAATGTAATATGAATATATTATGTTAATACTATTAGATGGTTTATACAAGCTCAAATTTTAATGTGAAAAATCTTTTTTTTTCTCAAAGTTTCAGCGAATAAGACGTCTAATTCCAAAAAGGAAAAAAAATTGAATTGTTTAGTTATCTCTAATCTCAGAATATCTAAAAGAAAATATTACTAACATGCATATTTGATCGATTTGTTTATAAAATAAAATAAAATCAGTAACCCGAATTGTAACCCAAAATTAAAGCAACCGATCATTTTATCTTACTTGAACGTTGTGGCACCCACGACCTCCAAATCCTAGATCCGCCCCTGGTTATTGGTAACACTTTTTGTGTGTCAATCAATTTTTTTTTTAATTTTTTTTTGCTTTAATCTTTCAAAATTTTCAAGTGTGTAACATTGCAAATTTCTAAAAAAATTAGCACGGTAATTTTTTTATATAATTAAATATGAATTGATTCTGGTAACTATAGACACCAAAATATTGTAATTATTTTACTTAGGATATAAAGTGAGATGTTTATGTCAAACTCACGCAATAATTAATTATCAAGTGCATATATAATATGGAGTCACTTTAACCATTATGCTAATCCTTACCTTCCCACTCTTAATTATTAACCCGCCCTCCTTAAAATTCACTATATGGATAATTACACTATTCAATTATCATGTTACTTTTCAAACATATTCTATTCTTTATGTTTCATCGTTTATTTAGATATTAGATTTTTTTGTGTCTTGCGACGTTATACTAAAAATTATATAATCTATTAATTTTTATTTAAATTTTATAGTCTTAAACAAATATGTCATATGCCACGTTTAAGAAGAATAAAACATATAAATTTAAACAAATGAAATATTAAAGAAAGAAGGATAAATCAAATATTATAACACTTCTTGGTAGGTTGAGTTAACTAATGAAATAATTTCAATCATGATTAGCAAAATATTCATTTAGCAACACCACAAGTCCACAACCACAATATTTCTTAATGAAAATATGGTTGTTTAAGAGGAATAATAAGTCTCATTAATTGTGAAACTAGAATTGTTTGATATTGTAAGTTTATTAAGCGTGACTATATATATGAAAATTAATTGGTTCAACAAATTGTTGTTCTAGACAATTTTATAAGAGACCTTTTGCTTATTTAATACAAAATATACTATATATTCACATTGGAATTAAGTTTAAGGGTGCATCACATTTTGGTTAGTCAAATTTTCGATAAATAACTTTTCTTTTAGAAAAATATTTTTTTAAAATGAGAAAAAATATTTTTTTAATAAAAATAAAGAAAACAAGTATTCTAAATGATATATCATATTAATTGTCGTCTCCTCATTCCCCATCCTTCAACATACCCATATTCATCCCACCCTCATAGCACTCACCGCCGTCACCCCACACTCATCCCCATAGTGTATGCCTATGTATAAAATATTTTTAAACAATACATTTTATCAAAGATAAATAAAAAAATTATTTATTTTTTATAAAAATATTTTTCTTTCATAACAAGCACACCCTTATTGTTCGAACTTTTTCTAAGAAAAAAAATAAAGATATACAAATATGTACGTACCTAGTTGAGTTAATGTTGGGATCTCGAATTTCCAATCCTAGAAAAAGCAAAAAAGTTTACTTGTTTGGAGTAATTATAGCATCGATTAGGAATTTGTTTGAATTGACTTATTTTAAATGTTATTTAACTAAAATAATTTTTAAGTAATTTTGTAGTGTTTTGATAAAACATAAAAATATTCTTAAATATTTATTTTAGGTAAAAATAATAATAAATTTAAAAAATCAAAAGCCATTTGTTTGAAATCTTGACTTCGCGTGACTTTTAACTTAGGCAGAATGGTCTGGGAGACCCTCGTACTTGTCTCATTTTGTCACCTGAGCCCTTATAATCTAGACTTTGCCAACTGAACCCTCGAACCCACTGAAATCCAGCATTTTAAACCCTTTTTTTGACCTGTCATCCCATGTGGCAAAAGTAGTTCAAGTGTGTGAATTACACCCACTTTAGGAGCGTGGGATGCTTTTAAAAAGCCAATAACAGTCATTTTTGGCCATCTTCCTCAAATTCCCCTAATTTCTTCTTCAAATATCCAAAATTTCTTCTCTTTCTCACTCGTTTATCTCTCTCCAAAATTCTTCACTCCAAATTTCTTCTTTTTCTCCATAATTGATCAGGCCTTTTTTGTCTATATTTTATTTTTCTCGCCTTTTTCTTACTCGTTAATTTTTTTTGTTCTTCACAATGACTGTTTGTTTTTGCTATTGTGGGCTTCATGCTGAACTTAAGATGTCAAGAACATCAACAAATCCAGGAAGAATGTTTTGGGGCTGTCAAAATACACAAATGGTAATGGATGCGGATTTTTTCGATGGGCGGATATGGCTGATCCTACCTACCAAGAACAATACTACATGAAGAATCAATCAACAAATGTAGATCATGGAAGGCATGGAAAGCATAGAAGGCATGGAAGACAGGGGAGATCGAGCATTAGTATTGATATCAGTGTTGTTGTGATTGTTGTCATTTGGTTTCTATCTTTTGTATTTAAGATGTATTGATGATTTGTTCATTTGAGTACTATGATAATGTATGAAAATATCTAGATTAAGACTTATAATTATCATAGCAAATTCATAAGCAAAAATAACTTGTTTGTCATAGCAAGCTAACACAACAGCTGAAAATTAAGTTAATAGTGAAAAGTATCATAGACAATGTCATTGAGAATTTAGCTAGGCAAAACATGAGTCTTTACTATGAAATATTATGTATCTTGAGTGCTTGGTGTGGACTGAGTGGCTCGCTTGTAACTTTGTTCTTGTAG
>JAJOOO010025041.1:0-10492 GCA_029582685.1 Solanum piurae | reverse complement strand
AAATATATTAAATTTTACATTTACTATTGAAGTAATAAAAACTGACAAAAATGTTATTGCAGATTACTTATCAAGACAAAGCTACTCAAACTGAGAAATAAAATACAATTGAAGAGATACTCAAAGCCATTACTACACTTTGTATCAAAGTGGACAGTATGGACAATGAGATACAAAAGTTAAAGACTAATGAAGATAATCTGAAGTCTAAAGCTAGTACGAGTCAGCAGCATGACTATAAAAATGCAGAGCTAAGTCGATCGGAAGACTTTAAAAATCCAGAGCTAAGAGGTGACGTTGGGAAACACCTCAAAACCCATAATGATTGTTTAAATATAGGTGCAGGTACAAAGAAACCAGTTATTGAAAAACAACGGAATGCAAATTTAAATCAGCTATTTGAAAAACTATTTACACAAAAAACAAAAAACCCATTAACCATAGAACCACAAACTTCAACGTATTCATATAGCCTACAACACGAGAAAAAGGTGTATAACCACATCACAAGGACATACATAAAAAATATATACAAAATACAGAGTTACCTAAACCTCAATCCCAGATCTACCACTACAAAAGATCCAAACCAAGACTATACAACCCAGAAATTACAAGGATACAACAAGCTAATTGCACAGCCAAAAACCAATGCTAACCTAGTTAAAACATGTTATAATTATGGATTAATAAGTACTGCATATACCTACGATGGAGAAGAATTAAGCGGTATACCAGAATTATACAAAGCATTTATTATATACAAAAGAGTAACCAAAGGGAATTTATTTTATATAAAATTCTATACGGCAACAGCAGAAATACTACATGAGGAGATAAAACCTCCGATTCAAGTTGTAAAGATATGCCTGACCAAAGATATGATAATACCAGAAGACAGCGGAGCACTACCAGAAATACCAAAAATTGAGATATCTAGTTTTTATGCCAATAAAAGAATAATTGTTATATCAACTATAATACATGAACTAGCCAACAATTATTTGAATGGCAATGCTATATGGAGCTACTATTCTAGAGATCAATTAATTATTTATTCTAACTCAAGGGAGCTAATGAAGTTAGATATGGATGAAGTCCAAAAATGGATTTTATCATTGTTAAAACCTGAAGAAAGACCTACGACAAGAGCATTAAAAGCAGGATTTATTTCGTCAGAACTATTAACCAGATATTGCAAAATAGTTGGACACAAATACCCTGATAATTTATGTTCAAAATGTAATGGAGAAGACAACGTGATTCCAGATGTCCAGCTAGAATGATGAGATAAAAGAAGATAGAGACGGAAGACTAAGAGATAAGAAGAGATAATCATGGCAGACAAAAGATAAAAGAAAAAGAAGATAAGGAAAACTGTAAAAAAGTCTTAAAGTTGTTTGTCCTATTGTAGACTTATTGTAAAGTAAAGTAAATAGTAAAGATGTAAAGTCGTAAAGTAGGAGACAAGTGTAAAGTAGAAATAGTAGCATAAGGACAAATGTAAAGAAAGTCATAAAGTGTGCAGTAGTAGCATGTAAAAAAAAGTACAGTAGACGCATTATTATAGAGAATAATATAGGATTAGAATTGTCTATATAAATAATGTACATGTAACATAATAAGCAAGCCTTCAATAAACGAAGCAAGCTTTCATAAAAACACTCTCAAATATTTAAAATATTCAACAGATAATGGAGCAACCCTCAGATATCATGGATAAGCAAGAGGCAAAGGTATATTGTTCAATAAATATGCAGAACTAATTTCATATATTCCTGAATATCATATTATGATTGAATATATTTCATGTCAGTTATTATGTATTAGAATTATTTGAGTTCATGTTTCCTAGTTTATTAGCATATTGGAAACGGGGAGAAAACTCCTATACTATGCCATCCTAAAGTTGAAACCAGTAGACAAAGAAAGCCGTGTAGGGGAGTAAATACAGTTGAGGCGCTGATAAGGAGAAAATATCCGCTAAAGTACGATGCTAGTAGTGACAGGAAAACATGATAAACAAATAATCTAGTTCATAATAAGCTAATATGAATCTAATCAGTTATGAATATGATAGGAAGGAATAATTGAAAATAAAAACTGCATTGAATAAAAAAACATGACTACATATATGCATGATGAAATGATAAAAAGTTATGAGACTTTAATTTTATATATACTCAAAAATATAGAGATAATTGAATTAAGAAGAACTATATGGGAAAAAATATTTGATGACTACGAATCAGAAGATATACTAAATCAAGAATGGTATGAAATAGATTTACACGAACTAGATTCAGACCCTAAAATATATGATTTTGAAATAGAATACTCAGATTAAAATGAATTACGAATACCTACAACACTGGACCAAAGCTATGGAAGATATAAAACTATTAGAACAATTAATGAAAAATAATTTATATGAATATCTAACAACCCAAGATATGTTATATCTAGAATATATCATAAATAACATTAAAGAAATATTCATATTAAAACAACTCTCAGAAGAATATTACAATAAGTATTATTACATTTAACATGAATTCCGCACCCCCAAACGCACCCCCAAAAAATGGAGCATTAAAGAAATATTCAGATTAAAACAACTATCTGAAGAATATTACAATAAGTATTATTACATTTAACACGAATTCCGCACCCCCAAACGCACCCCCAAAAAATGGTATTCACCTAAGCCCCTATATAAGTATTTTTACCCCCAAATTTCTCCAATTAAGATCATTCTCTCAATTTTTTAAAAGAAGATCAAGTCTTCCTCTCAAATAATTCTCTCTATAGAAGTTGAAGAAGAAATCTAGTGTTTCAAGATAAAGCCTACTAATCCTCCATTGAAGTCAAGATTTTGGCAATAAGGTATGATAGTTTTCATCCATGGAGCTCTATGGAGTTTCCAAATTCTCCAATTTACAAAGTTAGAAATCTCCAATTTAGTTAGTGTTTTTCTTCTATGTTATGGGTCCTCTTAATTATTGATTTAATTGATTGTTTTATGATCTTTCAAGCATGAATTGATAATATTCAATTTTTTTATGATGTATCCCCATGAACCCATGCATAACCCATGTTTTCCAAGTTATGGTGATATAATGTGGGTCTTGAACTATGAAAGATGAAATTATGAAAATATGCACGTCTTTTCTTTATGAAATTGATGTAAATGAATTTAAAGATGCATTGACTTTGAAAATATGATGAAGCTTATGAATTATTGAAAATAATGCATGTTCATGAAAGTATGTTTATGACTCAAGAAAGCTTATAGATGAGATTGTCTATATGTTCTATGAAGCTTGGCCACATGACATAAAGGACATCTAGATTTTCCATCAATGATTTGAGACCACAATTTCAAAACTATTTCCATTAGTATTAGGAGCATATCTAGCATGAATTGAATGACTATGGGCCTTAAAAGTTATTTTGAAAAGATCATGGACAGTGAAAGGTTTTCTCACACATGCTCTACGGAGATATCCTATGATAAGAGAAGTGGTGAATACCCATGTCTTTTAAAGATAAGACAAGTTAAGATTAATAATTACTCCGTGGGATTTACGCTTAGCAGTGAGAAGATATTGAGATGGAAAATCTCCCGAGTTGAGGTCAGGTTTCTAGTAGCAATATCCTTATCCCTTACCTATGTGCCCCCATAGTATGATTTTCTAGATAGAAATTAGCAAGTGCATCCACATTAGCTCAGAACCATGGTCCTACCTTGGCAAGTAGGAGAACGTTTTTCGGTCTGAGAGACACCGGGGGTCCATGTTATAGCTCACATGGTCTCTATGTTGGTTAAGGCTAATATCCACAATAATGAACCAAGGTTATCTGTAAAGTATCTCATATGTGTTTTGAAAGATGATTTAACTTGCATTGACCATGATCACGATTATGTTTTTGAACTTTTATCTTACGTTTTAACTTGGTCTTAGCATAGCATGAAAATGTCCGTTTAAGCATGATTTCATACTTTTATGCATGGTTATCATACTTGGTACATGTTTGTACTAACGTATAGTCTTTCCTATATATATTTTTCCCAAATGTAAGGTAAGAAATTCAGGGTTCGCAATTTCGTGGCTAGAGGTCACTTGAGAGATATCGAGTTGTGGTGAGTCCTCATGCTTCGAGGACCACACTTTAAGAGCTTTCATTCATTTATTACTTTTAGATTTTGTACGTGATGACAGGGTTACGTCCTGGTCACTCTTGATGTATTAGATGGAAAATCAGACAAATGTAGACTTCTGCTTTACTTTGATAAAAACTCTTAGACTTTGAAATGTTCTCTCTCTTATTATGTTTTAAAATTCTTATATCTTGACTATGCATGCTAAGTGGCTTGTGTAGGGCCTCTCGGGGTCCTATACGTTATGTTACACCTAGGGGGTATCTTAGGTCGTGACAGCCCTGTGGAAAGAAATAATCCAACCTAAAATTATAGGTACATCAATATCAAAAACACAATTCAACACTACAAAGACAGTCGTGAGAAGGAACTTGTCTACTTTGACCAATATGTAAAATGGAATCCCAATCGGTCGCTTTATAGAGAAATCTACCATAAGCAGCCTTATCGACGTTGTTTTAGGATCTCCTATACCCAACTTATTTAAAATAACAAGGGGCATAAATTTGATACTTGCCCCGATCACACAATGCTTTCTTAAACATGTACACCCTGATGGTGCACGATATTTTAAAAGCTCTGAGATCTTTTCTCTTTGAAGCCAAATTATTTTCCATCACGACACTACATTGTTGTGACACCTTGATCACTCCCACATCAATCCCCCTCTTTTTATTCAATAATTCCTTCATGAATTTTGCATACCCCCACATTTGCAAGAGAGCATCAACCATTAGTATTTTCACGGACAACTTGTTAAGAAAATCAATAAACTTCTTGAATTAGTTGTCCTCCTTCTTGTTCAGCCTTTAAGGGTATGGAGATGGAAACTTAGGCACATCTCCCTTACTGGTTTTTACCTATTTGTTCCCCTATATCAACCACCACACAAGGAGGCTCATCCTCCTTCTCTTCTTCCGGACATACGTTCTCCTTTTTAGAATCTTCCTTATCCACAATTGATATGGGTTCACTAAGCTTCACCCATCATTCAATTTTTCTCTCTCAACCCTCTTGGGTACAACATTTACATTATCAAAAAGCTTACCACTTCTAGTGGCTATTGTCATAAAATGTTCATCATTCTTAGGATTGGGAATAGTGTCTCTAGAAAGCGTACCTTTATCCCTTGGATTCATTTGCATTGGGAGATGTTTCATTTAGTATTTCAAATGCTTGATCAAAGTAGGGTGAGCTCATGGTTTGGGACAAATTTGATACATCTCTTTTGAGTTCCTTGACCCCATTGTCTGTTGACTGGACCCTCTTTACCATATAGTTCAACATATCTTCAGTTTTTAAACCTATTAGGTCACTCAAACATTATTGGTTGGGGGGGAAGCTTCGGCCTTTTAAAGAGGAACATATGGTTTTGAACTTTGGTGGTTGTACCTCTTTCCCATTCTCTCATGATCTCTCTCATGCAACTGCCCATCCCAATCTTTCCATTGGCCATCACGATCTCTCCAAGTTTGATTCTCTTCTCAAGGGCGCCAAGGACCTTGGTTGGTGAATTGGTACCCTAGTCGAGAACCCATCCCTTGGTTTGAAATATGTTTCGTCTCTTCATTAAATGATGCATAGGGAACATAAGATGCCAGATCATCTGATCCAATTGTATTCACACTTTTTTATTTTAGTGCCCATCAGATGCTTGGCCAAAAGTTCCATTTGCATTGTCATTTTTGCCATTTCTTCATTTATTTCTTCCTCTTATCCTAATATCATTTGTCATACTCATGGATGCTATACCAAAATGACGGTCGGTGTTTTGTGTATGCCATGCCTTACTTGCCGTTGTTGTGTGTTTTTTAGAGTGGTTGCAGAATTATATGTTAGTCCATAATAGGACCTATGGATAAGTTGTTTGCTACAAACTTGTTGACCTCATCAAACAGAGTGGTAAAAATTTGTATAAAAAAAACATCTGATAACCTATGATTGAGACACAAGGCAATATTTTTTTAAATATCAACGACCTTTATGGATTGCTTTTCTTGATAATTGGCGAAAATTATTATTCTCATCCCTCAATTGTAGCATGTGAGAGTGAAACAACTGTTTAAGGAAAGCATATATAAGCTCAGCGCATAAAGTGATCGACCCTTGGGATAGCTTCTCAATCCATATAGTTTCTTCACCTTACGATAAAAGGGAAACAATTTTAGCCTTATTGACTCTTGGTTGATAGTGTTTAACTTCAATGGTATGCAAATTTCCCTGAAATTTTGTAGGTGGTGGTTAGCATCTTCACTTGATGTCCCACAAAAAAACCCTTCATTTGAAGAAGGTGTACCATCGTGCTCGTGACATGAAAAACAACATTCCCTAACATGGGTGGTAGGCAAATAAATCCTGCTACACTATGTTTTATGGGTTCCTCCTCATCATTTCCAAAGATAGACACACTTCCATTATCATCCGTGTGACTTATTGTTCAACTATTCACACAAGAAAAAACAATAAAAGGTAAAAAAAACACGGTGCACATAAGTTTAAATCAAGAATCAAATAAAGGCAATCACCAATCAATCTCAGCAACGACACAATTTTTTATAACGCTCAACTATACCTTCCAATTAAGGTATAGGCAGTCGTGTGCAAAATGAATACCCAATGTTATATGAGTCAGGATAGAACCAGAAAGATTAACAGAAAATATTACCCTCTATTCTTGTCACGGCCCAAATTATACCCCAGGCATAACATGGCGTATAGGACCCCGAAAAGCCCTACACAAGCCACTTAGCATATATAAAGAAGATAATAGAAAATCAAGAGACTTTAAGAGACAATTCATATCATAAAGAGTTTTGAAAAAAAGTGAAGCGAAAGTCTACATAGTCTCAAAAGCCATCTATTACATCAAGAATGAGTGGGACGTAACCCTGGTATCACATAATATATTTGAAAAGTAAAGAAAAAAAGCAATAAAAGGTTTCGTCCTCAGAACATGAGGACTCACTGTTAGACAATTGGCATTTTTTCCAGCTTATTAGTTTTACTGTTTTTTACTTATTTTAGTTTTGTGCTTCCTATTTTCTAGCTAGACTTAGTCAACTTTAGTTGCTCAACTTTCTAAAGTTAGTGGCCCCTTTAATGGCTGTTAGTGGCCCCCTTCTATGGTTGTTAGTGGCACATGTTCTTATTTAGTTTTAACATCCACTTTGTAAGTGGCTACTAGATAGTAAATGGTTAGGTTTTTCCTTGTATAAAGTCAGATCTTATGCAAATTAATACATAGATGGAATTTCATAACTTCACTCTATTTTTATTCTTCAAATCAGTTTCTTGAGTATTTTTGTTCTAACAGTGGCATCAGAGCCTCTAGTTGATCTTACAGGACCAAAAAGTTTTAACCTACAACACAAATGGCATCCAACAACCTACCTTTAAATCCACCATTCACTTTCACCGGTGAAAATTACCACATCTGGTTTGTGAAGATGCAAGCTTTTCTGGAAGCCTATGAACTTTGGGAAACTGTGACGGAAGATAAACCACTTGCTGCTCTACCAGCAAATCCTACCTTGGCTCAAATCAAATCCAACAACGAAGAGAAGGCAAAGAAATCTAAAGCCAAGTCATATATGCAGAATGTTGTGGCAGATTCTGTGTTTTACAGAATCATGGCTTGCAAAACAACAAAAAGGGCTTGGGATAGTTTGAAAGAAGAATATCAACACAGCGATAGAACACGTCAAATGCAAGTGTTGAACCTGGAAAGAGAGTTTAAGTGCTTGAATATGCAGGACGATGAAACAATCAGTAAGTATGCTGATCAAATCTCCTTAATTGTTAATAACATTAGACTTCTTGGTGAAGAATTTACAGACAAATGAATTGTGGAGAAAGTTCTTGTGACTCTTCCTGAGAGGTTTGAATCTAAGATTTCCTCTCTTGAAGAATCCAAGGACCTGGGCAAACTTTCATTAGGTGAACTAATGAGTGCTCTTCAAGCACAAGAGCAAAGGAGGACTATGAGACGGGACAAGTTCACTGAAGGAGCTTTCTCTGTACAAAAACAAATATTTGGTAAAGGAAAGCAACAGGTCAACCAAAAGAATAAGGGAAAGCATGATGTAGAAAATAATAGTGGAGATGTGAAGCAGAAGTTCCCTCCGTGCAAACATTGTAAAAGAAATACACATCTGGAGAAGTACTGTTGGTGGAGGGCCGATGCTATATGCGGCAACTGTAAGCAGACGGGGCACATATCCAAGGTCTAGAAATCAAGAGCAAAGGCCTCTGGTGCTTTGCAAGCACAAGTAGCAGAAGCTGCAGATCCACATGAGGAGCAACTCTTTGCAGTTTCATACTTTTCAATCAATGAATCCTCTGATTCATGGCTTCTTGATAGTGGTTGAACACATCACTTGTGTAATGATGCTAAAATGTTCAAATTCCTCGATGATACATACAAATCTAAAGTAAAAGTGGGAAACGGCGAGGCAGTAGAAGTCAAAGGCAGAGGTACATTGTTTATCTCAACAATATCAGGTATCAAAACGATTCTTGATGTTTTGTACACACCGAATATGAGTCAAAATTTGTTGAGTGTTGGACAAATGCTTGAAAATAATTATTCTCTACATTTTAAGAATCGTGAATGTGTTGTTTCTGACCCTTCTGGAGTAGAATTATTTTATGTCAAGATGAGCAACATAATGTTTTCAGTTGATTGGGAGAAAATAACTGAGCAGGCTTACACTATTACTTCACAAACATGTACAAACCTATGGCACAAAAGGTTTGGTCACTTCAATCTGAGAAGCATCGCAGAGATGAAAAAGAAGGAGCTAGTGGAAAATATGCCTGAATTTCTTTCTAATGCTCAAGTTTGTGAAACTTACCAATAGGGAAAGCAAACAAAATTGCCATTTCAAGCAAATCAAGTATGGAGAGCTAACCAAAAACTTCAGCTCATTCATACAGATGTTTGCGGCCCAATGAAAACAGATTCATTGAGTGGTAACAAATACTTTCTCCTCTTTATTGATGACTACACCAGAATGTGTTGGGTTTACTTCATTTCACTGAAGAGTGAAGTTTTTGATGTTTTTAAACAATTTAAAGCTTTAGTAGAAAATCAATGTAATCTTAGTATTAAGGTTTTAAGGTCTGACAATGGAGGAGAATATACTTCTTCTCAGTTTGTGGAATTTTGTAATAGCACATGTATTGAACGCTAATTGACATTACCATACACTCCACAACAAAATGGTGTGTCTGAAAGGAAGAACATGACAGTAATGGAGATGGCCAGATGTCTTTTGCTCGAAAGAAAAATCCCAAATCAGTTTTGGGCGGAGGCAGTCAATACCTCTGTATATTTGCTGAACAGATTGCCTACTAAGGCCTTGGAAGACATGATTCCATATGAAGCTTGGTGTGGGAACAAACCATCAGTACACTATCTCAGAATCTTTGGGTGTATATGTTATTATCGAGTTCCAGAAACAAAAAGGACTAAACTGGACAACAAGGCTCATAAAGGCATATTTATGGGATATAGTTCATCCAAAGGGTACAGGATTTTCTGTTTGAAATTAGAAAAACTAATTCTCAGCCAAGAAGTGAAGTTTGATGAAGCAACTGGTTGGAATTGGAGAACTCAGAAGACCTCTTATTCTGATTTATTTTCAAAAGAGCAGCCTCCACTTTCAGAAGATGAACTAGTGGATGATGTACCAGTGAGGGGAACTCGATCCTTAAAAGATGTCTACCAGCGGTGTAACTTGGTTACCTCTGAACAAACAAGCTATGCTGAAGTACAAGACTCTTAGGCATGGAGGAGAGCTATGCAAGATGAACTAGACATGATCGAGAAGAATGGAACCTGGAAGCTTATTGACAGACCTAGAAATCGCAAGGTAATTGGTGTAAAATGGATTTTCAAGACAAAACTCAATCCTGATGGAACAATTTGCAAACATAAGGCTAGATTGGTGGTGAAGGGATACACACAACAATATGGTGTGGATTACCAGGAAACATTTGCTCCTGTAGCAAGGTATGACACAATCAAGCTTATTCTTGCATTTGCATCTCATAGTTCCTGGCAGATTCATCAACTTGATGTCAAATCGGCTTTTTTGAATGGTTTGCTTGCTGAAGAGATCTATGTAGAGAAACCTGAAGGTTTCTCAATTCCTGGAAAAGAGGATCAAGTTTATCTCTTAACAAAGGCCTTGTATGGCCTAAAACAAGCCCCAAGGGCATGGTATGAAATGATGGACAATCATCTCATCCAACTTGGCTTTAGTAGAAGTCAAAGTGAAGCTACTCTGTATGTGAAAGTCACTGCAGGTGAGTCCTTAATTGTCTCAA
>JAJOOO010025040.1:0-11945 GCA_029582685.1 Solanum piurae | reverse complement strand
TAAGTGTTTTAAACACATCTTTCTTTAGTTTGAGAAAATTGCTCAAAGCTACCCTCTTAAAAGAGGTAATTGCTCTTGAAAACTCTTTCTAAAAAGAACATATCAAAACCATATTTTTAATATGATCATTGATGACTCGGGAAGCCATACTACATAAACATTGATGGTATATCTAGAGGCCATACTGTTTAAGCATTGAGGACATACTCGATTTTCATACTAATTATGTTTTAGAAACTCTTTCGCGAAACTCATCTTTTTCTTAAAAGAAATAGTACTCAAACTGCTCAAAACTCTTTTGGAAATCTCAGTTTCCTCTCATCTTAAATGCGATAACATTTATAAACGTTTTTGGGAATACTTAGTTCCCTAATAACTTTTGAGAAATAAACTCAACTTTATGCTCTTGACTTAACTTGAAACTCTATACTCTTTACTCAACTTGAAACTCTAAACTCTTTACTCAACTTGAAATTCTATACTCTGTTTGAAACTTGAAACTCTAAACTCTTTACTCAACTTGAAACTCTATACTCTGCTTTGAAACTTGAAACTCAACTTGAAACTCGAGCCTTAAAATGAAGTTAAAACGTTCAATAAAGACTCTTGAACAACTTTAAAGACTTGCTTGACTTACTTCTTAACTTCACTTGATTTTGATCCTAACTCGCCTTGAATTGGAATATGGATTCAAGGTATATGATCACACATATATGGATGAGTCCTTGACGTTTAGACGTACCTTGGAGTGTAGGAAACAACTATGAAACATAGGTACAATACCAAGGAACATGTATGAGAAAGTGGGGAATGAAAGGGGAAACTTGGCGTCTTTGGCGCTCTTTAAGGCGCGGAGCGCCAGCCCTGAAACTTCAGAAGGGGCCTGTTGGCGCTTTGCTAGGCGCGCCACCCCAAGGGTTGGACTTCAGAGTCCCTTTTGGGGGGCGCTGGCTGGCGCGACGCGCCAGCTCTTTTCCCAGAAAAACTTTGACTTTTCTCCCTCCTTTTCCAACTCTAAACCACCCTAACTTCAAAGGATTCAACCCCAAACACTAAGAATCATAAAGTTCCTCAAACATACAAGAGATTCAACTCAAAACACAACCAAATCAACAAGAACTTCAACCCAATCACAACCAACAACTTCAACAAACACAACCAACCTTTTATTTGAAATTAAAACAAGTTTGGTGGGTGGGGGAAAGAACCACCCTAACACTATGAGCTCACATACCTAGTAGGGATCACCCCCGACAATCTTTGACGAAATCTTGCTTGATCTCCTCTTCACTCTCAAATCCTTGCTCTCACTCTTTTAAAATGGGAAAAACTGATCTAAAATCATCCTAACACATAAATATAACCAAGGGAATTGGTAAGGGAAAAGACCAAAATACCCTTACATATTTCCGGACGGATTTCCCTGCCAACTGCCCAACTTCTAAAGGGCATAACTCACTCATACGAACTCGGAATCGAGTAAACTCGACTGCGTTGGAAAGATCATTCCACGAGCTTCGCAAACATAACTGGAAATACACCTAACTCATCCTGAGCTAGGAGTTATGACTGCTCAAAATTGGCCAAAAACTGACTTTTATCCCATACTTAACCAAATTTCCAGATTTTTAAATTCTTTCCAAAAATGACTATTTCCAAATTCTAAGCCTCTTCATCGTTATTTCAAATTGTGATGTTACAGACACATATGAGATATAATAATAATTATTCTTACGATGATTTTAATATATTAGAATATTATTTACAATTTCAAGAATAATATTTATTTGTGATTTTTTTTTGTCAAGCGTTAGTGCAAATATACGGCATGCTATATCTGACCTTAGTGAATAACAACAGAAGAGTTATTTATCCAAACAAGGTTAACTTGGTGCTATATATTATTAATATCTCCTTTATTAATATTTTCTAGCTAAAAATAAATATAAAACCATTTGAAAAACTTAACTAGTTGATGCTCCATTGCAATTTATTCCATCTAAAATCAATGATACAAATTAATGCAGTTTTTTTAAAGTAATCTAATGTTATTCCATGAGTTGTGGAAAAAACAAAATTTTATTTGAGTATTTTTTCTGACTCTTCAGTTTGTGCCACTTTTGTTCATGACCTTTTTCTCCACATGAAAAATTGGACATGTATCTTTTTATGATGTTTCGAACTGTTCAGGGGGTTATGTTCTCATAGGTACAATTTTAGACTATGCATTTATAATGTAATTTGTGTTTGATACCATGTGATTACTTTGTCGATTAGTAAAACAAATAGAATGGATCTTGGGAGAATGGTGTGTGCATGATTAATTTCCTTTTTCAACTTCTTGTTTTATTTTTATTTTTATGAGCTTATTATAGCTTTATACTACATATCAAGATTCAATGTATTATCTGCCTGGACTTTTGATTTTTCCCCCTTTGTTAGTTGCTTTTGCATTTGAAGTTCTATTTTTTTAATATATATTGTGTGTACAGTATCACACTGGATATTCGCCTATGACACTAAACTACATGGGTCTATTTCTGAAATACAAAGGTAGTCGAAAGATCGAAAATGGGAGTTGGAAAATCAAACTGAATCTTAAAAAAATTCTTAGTATTACATCATTTATTTTTGACATTTTAATATGCCTTGGTCCACCATTTCATCCATTATTTTTACTAGTATTATTTTTATAAACTTAAACTTCTAGTTGATATTTTCTAATACTTTATAGGATTTAGAAGTTGTTGTGGAAATATATTTTGCATAAGGAGAAAATGGAAGCATGTTTTGATGAGCGCGAGAAGGACTGCCTATTGATTAATGGAAAGAGTCTTTCTTTCTTTGCAGTAATGATTGAAGAAGGTTTCTTAGAAGTTCTGGTAAAGTGTGGTTCTTTCTGTATGCTTGTTTCCTCAACTTAGTTTAAACTAATCGTCTACTTGTGATATTAAAACTCATCCTTACTTGCCTTTTAAGCTCTGTAAAAGCAGATTCATGTGAACTTAGAAAGTCACAGGTTTCTTCTCAGCTATGATAACCAACTCTTAGGAAATAGAGTCAGTGGCGTAGCCACGTGTAGTGAAGGGTAACCAATCGAATATTCTTTGACGATAAATTATACTATATAAATAGAAAAGTATATGAAGTATATAGGTCAAAAAAAAATTTCATACGTATATACTAAATCTTAAATACTTTTAACGGAATTTTTGTTATTTCACTTATAGGACTATATTATATTTTAAAGAAGAAGAATTTTATACAAGTTAACGATATGAGAGATCTTGAAGTCACTGTCACTTTTAAATGACAAAGTGTGCACAAATATATTGCATAATAGAGGATCACTATCCTATTTTAAAAGGCCACTTTTCAGTTTTCAAAGACCTTAAAACAAAGAAGAAATGTTTCATGTTTGTAAAATTAAGAAAGAAAAAATTGTTTATAAAATTTGTATTATAAACAATTGTACCACCCAAAACCCAAAAGACTTCCAAGGATATAGTCGTAAACTTGTTGTTTTATATATCAATATGTGGTATTTCTTAGTTTTAATTTAAGCAAAAAAAAATCAGTTTTTTCCTCCAAAGTTTGCTAAATCAGTTTCACATCTGATTGATCGAGAAATCTATCTGGAGGACTCATGTGGACTATTATGGAGGGTAATAGTGTCTAATATGAAGTATGTAGGTCAAAAATTATTTTTCATAGGTATATACTAAATCTTAAATTCTCTTAACAGGTTTTTTTTTATTTCACTTATAGGATTACATTATATTTTGAAAAAGAGTTTTTTACAAGTTAACGATATGAGAGTTCTTGAAGTCACTGCCACTTTTAAATGACAAAGTGTGCACGAATATATGGTCATAAACTTGTTTTAGCTTAACATTTGAGTTATGTATCAATATGTGGTATTTCTTAGTTTTAATTTAAGCAAAATAAATTCAGTTTTTTCCTCCAAAGTTTGCTAAATCAGTTTCACATCTGATTGATCGGGAAATCAATATGGAGGACTCATGTGGACTATTATGGAGTGTAATCGTGTCTAATCATAATGGTTCACTGGCTATTAAACAATGATGGAAAGAATTTTCATCAGAACATGATGTAAAAGTGGTTGAATTCATAGTGTTTCAGTATGTTCCGAGTGACGAACACTTCATTGTTCAAATATTTGGAACAAGCGGTTGTGAAAAGAGGACTCTTCCAAAAGCAATTAGCCTGATTGTTGAGTTACATCAAATAAAATATAATCATGGTAAACCAACAGAGGACAATCATGGTATGTTTTCTGTTCACAACAAATTAAGTATTTTTTTTGTTTATGTTGTGTTGTCTTAAACATTCTGTGCTTTAGCTGCCTTTCAACATTTTCTTCCTGTTATTTTTTGTTGTTGTTATGTAATGAAAAAGTTGTCGAAAGTGAGCCTGCTGATTCAAGAGACACACCATCCCTTAACGCAATCAACTATTCATGTTTGGTAGATGTTGATGGTCGGAATTTTCTGGTAACAACTTATTTAAATATCATTCCTTCTGTCATTTTGGTGGATTGTAATATTCTTGATGTTTAATGGATTCTCTATGAATATTTATCAATCTACATTGCTTGAGTTTATATGATGTTATAGAGGGAATAATGTCTTTTTTCCTCGTTGAATCTAAACTGCATTTATGTCTGTGCAGAAGTTATCAGAATCCTGGCGAAAATATTTACCCAAAAGACAAAAATATGGAAGGTGGATTGTTTTTCTTCGAGGGCCAGATAAAAGAATTTGGCCTACCTATTATCATAGAAAATCAAAGTTTGAAGTTCTGACAAGTGGATGGAAGAAAGTTACTGCAGCTTATGGCATGAATGCGGGGGATAAATGTCTTTTTCAACTTGTAGATCAGCAGGCCAGGACGTCTATTTGATGTACACAAAAATATGAAAGTCCATAAGTAAGATGACAAAATAACAATTACAAGAGAAATGAAACAGAACAGGAACTATGCCAGCTTTTCATTTATAGTCTTTTTACCAACATTTAATTATTGTCGTGATAGGTCATATATTTTATACTATCATTCAAAAGTTGCAACTTTTACGCTAATACTCTTCACAAATTATCATTTCAGTATACATAAACTTGATACTTGTCGTCCCTGTTAAGACATGATCATGGTAACTTGTTCAGAAATTTTTGCAGCTCAGATGTCTGCAATATTTCAAGACTAATTTTTTTTGTGTCTAGTTACAATGTTTGTTTGATTTTTGTATTCTGAGGTTTAATTTCAAGTAAATATTAATTGCTTGTCAGAATTTATGTTCTTCTTCTTCTTAAGCACACATATGCATGGTAATCCTATCCTATAAAGTGAAACAACATAAACATAGTATTTAGATGCTTCTTATGTTAAATTTAGGACTATAGTTGTGGATCAATTTAATGAAAACCCATCATTTTTTAAAACTTGTAACACTCGAAAAATTTCTAAGTTAAGACTCGAATTATTCTTCATTTGCATATAAGGTCGTATCGGGTGATTCTTCAATTATGATTAGGTGTTAAAGTTAATTATTTAGTGTGACAATAAACTTGGAGATGAATTAAGGTCACAAGAAACCCCTAGCACAAAGTTGAGTTGAAAGCTTCCTTATCGATTAAGTTTTGAGATAAGATTATACTTAGGTCAACTTCAAACAATAATATCTCTCAGCATATAATGAAGTAGTTGTCCCGTGACCTGTCAAATTAAAGGTATATGAGTCCTCTTTCCAACGCCACCAAGTTTTCTTCAATCTGAGATCTGAGTAAAAAGTTATGACTGATTTTGTAAAGACGCTCTAACCTGGTAGCATGATGGCTCCGCGTTACAAAGTTAATACGGACCTCACTATACGGTGGAATAAAATCACAACTTCCAGCTCTTTTTATTTATCTTTTAAAGGGTATTTTTGTCCTAAAAAACTATAAGGAGACATCTAAATCACCCTAAACATGTAGAAAATCAAACCCTCTCATTCACTCCTTAATTCCTACGCTCAAGAACTTCAAGAAACTCTAAGGCTAGGGTTTATCTTCCAAGATTTTCCTTCAAGTTTCTACAAGAACATTGTTCTTTCAGGTATGTAAGGCTATCATAGTGATGGATTGAGTTCGTCCTTACGCCCTACATCTACTTTTTATGAGTAAAGAATAATCTAGCGTTATATCCTTAGTTTTGATAATTCTTGAGATGAATTTCGTTGATGAGTTTTGATTTCTATTTCCTTATTATTGAGTTTCTATATCTTGTATTGATAATCTTGAGTTGATTGTTTATTTTTGTTTTTCAACATGAACCCTATTTTTGAGTTATAATTGAGCATTTATTGAGTTATTGGTAAGATTATTTTTTTAACAAACAATGGTCTTAAACTAATTTTCTGAGAAAACAAAAATGAGTTTTGAGAAGAGTTTTATACATGATTGAGAAAGAGTATAAGGGAACTAAGTATTCCCAAATGTATCATTTTTACATTGAGAAACTTTGATTTCTAAAAAGAGTTTATGAGTTCAGAGATATTTCAGAGCAATTACCTCTTTTAAGAGGTTATTTTGAGTAATTATCTTAAAACAGAGAAAGAATATGTTCTATAAATTTGAGCATGAGTATATTATTGGGAGTAGTATTGAGTAACGATATGTGGATGAGTTCAGACAACCCAAAATCCTCATAAACCATGTCTACCAACATGGGTAAAGGATCATACTTTTTAGATGAATCTTTATTGTTTAGTGGATCCACTAAGTTGAGAGTATCTATACCTCAACACGGTATATGACAGTTTTTTGCAACGTGGGCAAAACAATGTATCATCACGTAGCTCATAGTGATGGTTGTCGGTTAGAAAATATTCCAAATAGAGTTAAATTTTATTTTTTTATCATATCACTTAATATGTTGAGTTCATAGATGAATAAGTATGTGTAAAGTTTTAATGAAAATTTACTCCTTTATTTATTTTACATTCAGTAGAGTATCTTGCTTCAACTTCTTTAATTCAGTTATTTATTTTCCTTAGCTATATTACATACTTGTACATTCAATATAATGATGTCATTTGACCTACATCTTTTCATGATGCAACTGTAGGTGTTTAGGATCATCAACAGACACTCCGTTGAGATCACTTTACACTTTTTGCTAGCTTTGGTGAGCTTTCCTTGCATTCCGGAGGACTCCACTCTTATCTTTTAATTTAGTAGTTTTGATGTACGCAAAATATTTGGAGTTGATTTGTCACGACCCGAGCCTACACCGTGGACGTGGTCGGCATTCAAATACCATTGTTGGTCCCCAAGTGTACCCTCATCCTGGCTGACTACAAGCGGAAACTGATTCAAGCATACAAAGCTTAAAAACTGAAATAAAAGTTCATAAAACTTAAATTCAAACTTTAACTCAAATGAGAACTCTGAATGATAAAATATATTCAACTCGCCCCAAAATTGACAACTTAAGTCTTTGAAATATTTAATAAAATGAATAAATAATACAGACTTCTCAACTATACTGACTATCTATAAAGCCTCTAACTGATAAAGATGGAAGTCAGGACAAGACCCACGACATCCTAACTAAACTGAAAGGTAAATGAAATCCTCCGAAAATAAGGAGGCTCACCATAGCTAACTCGAACTCTCAGATGTATCAATGAAGCTCCAGTTGATGATCCTGAATACCTGTGTCTGTATCATGAAAAGATGTAGGCCAAATGGCTCAGTACGTGTAATGTACGAGCATGTAAGGGGAATTCTAAAGCATAAACATAAGCTTGAACTTTGATAAAAAGGAAACATAGGCTTGAAAGAATTTGAAAGAAACTGAAGAACTTACCTGGCTCAACTCAACTCAATATAACTGAACTCATTTCAATATAAAGCAGTTTAAAACAAGTGCAATATAAAGAAAGAGGAAAACTTTTTAAAACATGATGTTAACTCGTAATCATAATATCATAAAATACATACCATGCTCCCTCTCAAAATCTACTTGTGCAATGCATGAATGAAGTCTCATACCCCCATTCATACTAAGAAGAACCCCTTGAGGAACCATGTAAATATTGATGTGGGAGTTTCTCTAACCGACAACCATCACATAAGAGCTATTGTGATGATTCAGCGATCTTCCGCACGCTGTCAACGCATCCTTTACCAAAGGTATAGGACCTGAATTACTAAGTGGATCCACTAGTCTATGCGAAAAGGATTCATCTAAAAAGTATGACCCTTTTCTACCCATGATGGCTACATGGTTTAAGGGGGCTGATAGTTGTATGAACTCTTCCCCATCGGTACTCAATATTACTCCCAAAAATATTATATTATATTAGCTCTTTATGTTTAAAACATACTTCTTTCTGTGATTTGAGATAATTGCTCAAAAACTTAGCTCAAAGGTTATCTTGGAAATCAAGGTTTCCTCTCTTGCTTTATTGTGAAAGCATTTACTCTTTAACTGAAAACTTGCCCGAAGGCTCTTTGGAAATCTCAGCTTCCGATCTTATTTAAATGTGAAAACATTTTAAATATCTTTGGGAATACTTAGTCCCCATATACTTTTTGAAGAAAAGAACTTAAACTTACTCTTTACTGAACTCAAAACTTAAGTCTTAAAACAAAGTTAAAACGTTTGTAAAAGACTTCTTAAAATATTGTTCATGCCGAATTATGGACATGAACGACTCAATGCAAGATTTTCAATAACCATAGATAGAACTCAAATACTTAGAACACAAGAAATTCAATGATACTACTAATTTCAAGAATGCTCAACTCAGAGTTTATGAGGAATTATGAGCATGAACTACTCAACTCAAGAACTCAAATATACTTCTCATTTCAAGGTTGTTCGAGTTATAGTGTTCATGCGGAATTATGGGCATGAAATATTTAACTCAAGGACTTCATGGGTAACATGTAATAGTCCCATGATTAGGAATGTAATCTCAAATTTGTTAGAAACTCAATACTTAAGACTTAGGACTTGGAGATATTACTCCTCTCATAGATACTCAACTTATGGCATGAACGACTTGACTCGTAGGTCTACATAACATTATGGAACTCATGATACAGCTCTTCTCATTCTATTACTTACCACCTCAAAACTTAGTTCGAATCGATAGTTGATCTCAAAGGATTCACAATTGAACTTTAATGCTTTCTTGAACTCTACTTGTAACTTTCTCTTGAATGTGAATTATGAATTCAAGAGTTATGGTTCATGATATGAAGGATCTAGGTGATAACAAAGTAGACTCATGAATACATTCTCCTCACTGTCATACTCACTTGCTCGAGTTTTGAAACAAGTCACTAGAAATTATAAAAGACTCCTCAAAAAAGACTCAAAGGGACTTTCTCAAAATGTTCGAATGAACTCTCAAAACTTAACTCTTAATTCTACCTTGAATTTGAATTATGATTTCAAGGTTATGATCATGTTATGAATGATTTCTTGGTGTTTAGAAGTAGCTTAGAGTAGTTAGAATCGAAAAAGAGTGAAGGTACCCTTCGTAAGAATTCAAACGGAGCAACTGATTGCAAACTGGACGGGGCTGGAGACCCTGGGGATATGGGTGGCATGGAGAACCAGCCCCTAACATTCAGAGACTACTTTGGGGCGCTCTGGCTGGCGCAACGCGCCAGGCCCCAACCCAGAAGATGCGACGAATTTCTTTGCTCGTTTTCTCACCCTAACTCGTCTAGAATCGAACGGTTTCCTCCCCAATCACTTAGAATCAATTACTTAACATAAGTAAACTCTAATTTAATCAATACAGACCTTAAAAAACTCACTTTGATCTCAAGAAATCATCAAAAACCCAACACAACAAGATTTAGAAAGAACTTCAAGAACAGCTATCAAGAACTTAAATCCTTCAACTTTTTGAGAATGAAACTTCGCTGAAAATAATATGTTTGGCATGTGGGTGAACAAAACCAACACTATGGAATCTTATATACCTCTTAGGGATCAAACCCATGGCGAAAATCTGCTACAACACGCAAGAATCTCGACGAACGCTTGATCCTCTCCTTTTTTCTCCTCTTTTCTCTTCTTTTCTCTTCTTGAACTCTCAACTAAAACCCTAGGCGTATTTTAGGATTACAAAACTAAACCTAATAGGATTATAAAAACGAATTAAATCTGATTTGGTAAGGAAAAGACCAAAATACTCCTTACTATTTTCGGCTAACCTTCCTTAACTAGACAGCCTAACTTCAAAAGGCCATATCTCACTCATCCGACCTCAAAACATAGAAAACATGGAAGCGTTGGAAATATAATTCAAATATCTTCCCTACGGTATCTGGTAGCACACCCAACTCATCTTGATCTAGGAGTTATGGTCGTTTGAAGTTGACCCAAAACTCATACTTAGCTTAACTTGCAAAATTTCAGATTTTTTTCTATTTCCAATTTAGTTCTTTTTCGAACTCAAGGTGCAACATCTAGTGAACTTTAAACTTAAGAAATTTTAATTCCTCGATAAAATCCTACTCACAACGAAGGATGGTTCAAGTCTTAGCTCAAAAAAAAAATTAGGGTGTTACATGATTGCCTCAAGCAGTTACGAGAGGAATGAAACATAACAGGAGCTATGCTGGTTTTTAATTTATGGATTTTTACCAACATTTAATCATTGTTGTGATAGGTCATATATTTTGTTACGCTAATACTCTTCACAAATTATCATTTCATCATACACAAACTTGAAACATGTCGTCCCTGTTAAGACATGATCATGGTAACCTGTTCAGAAATTTTTGTAGCTCAGATGTCTGCAATATTTTAAGACTAATATTTTTTGTGTATCTAGTTACAATGTTTGTTTGATTTTGTATTCTGAGGTTCAATTTCAAGTAAACATGAATTGCTTGTCAGAATTTATGTTTTTTTTCTTCTTAAACTCACATATGCACGATAATCCTATCCTATAAAGTGAAACAACATAAACATAGTATTTAGATGCTTCTTATGATATATTTAGGACTATAGTTGTGGATAAATTTAATGAAAAGCCATCATTTTTTAAAGTTGTAACACCCGAAAAATTTCTAAGTTAAGACTCGAACTATTCTTCATTTGCATATAAGATCGTATCAGGCGATTCTTAAATTATGATTAGGTATGAAAGTCAATTATTTAGTATGAGAATGAACTTGGAGATGAATAAAGGCCACAAGAAACCCCTAGCAAAAATTTGAGTTGAAAGCTTCCTTATCGATTAAGTTTTGAGATAAGATTATACTTAGGTCAACTTTAAACAATCATATCTCTCAGCATATAATGAAGTAGGTGTCGCATGACCTATCAAATTAAAGGTATATGAGTTCTCTTTCCAATGCCACCAGGGATTGAGATTTGAGTAAAAAGTCATGACTGATTTTCTAAAGACGCCCTAACCTGGTAGCACGATGGCTCCGCGTTGCGTTACAAAGTGAATACGAACGTCACTTTGTAAAGGCCACAATTATTTAGTATGAGAATGAACTTGGAGATGAATAAAGGCCACAAGAAACCCCTAGCAAAAATTTGAGTTGAAAGCTTCCTTATCGATTAAGTTTTGAGATAAGATTATACTTAGGTCAACTTTAAACAATCATATCTCTCAGCATATAATGAAGTAGGTGTCGCATGACCTATCAAATTAAAGGTATATGAGTTCTCTTTCCAATGCCACCAGGGATTGAGATTTGAGTAAAAAGTCATGACTGATTTTCTAAAGACGCCCTAACCTGGTAGCACGATGGCTCCGCGTTGCGTTACAAAGTGAATACGAACGTCACTTTGTAAAGGCCACAATTATTTAGTATGAGAATGAACTTGGAGATGAATAAAGGCCACAAGAAACCCCTAGCAAAAATTTGAGTTGAAAGCTTCCTTATCGATTAAGTTTT
>JAJOOO010025039.1:0-13782 GCA_029582685.1 Solanum piurae | reverse complement strand
TTCATGAGTCTTTACTTTTCCTTTTCAGTTAAGTTGAGACTTGAGTTGCCACTTTGTTAGTGAATGTTATTATAATACATTCTAAGTTATATTTTGAGCAACTCGGTTTACTTGTTTTAAAAGTATTTATCTTGAGTAAAGTCTTCCGCTGAGTAAGTAAGCCCCGACGTCCATCTCAGTTGTTTAGAGGCTTCATAGACAGAGTTAGTGATGTTAGTTCATGAGTCTTTACTTTTCCTTTTCAGTTAAGTTGAGACTTGAGTTGCCACTTTGTTAGTGAATGTTATTATAATACATTCTAAGTTATATTTTGAGCAACTCGGTTTACTTGTTTTAAAAGTATTTATCTTGAGTAAAGTCTTCCGCTGAGTAAGTAAGCCCCGACGTCCATCTCAGTTGTTTAGAGGCTTCATAGACAGAGTTAGTGATGTTAGTTCATGAGTCTTTACTTTTCCTTTTCAGTTAAGTTGAGACTTGAGTTGCCACTTTGTTAGTGAATGTTATTATAATACATTCTAAGTTATATTTTGAGCAACTCGGTTTACTTGTTTTAAAAGTATTTATCTTGAGTAAAGTCTTCCGCTGAGTAAGTAAGCCCCGACGTCCATCTCAGTTGTTTAGAGGCTTCATAGACAGAGTTAGTGATGTTAGTTCATGAGTCTTTACTTTTCCTTTTCAGTTAAGTTGAGACTTGAGTTGCCACTTTGTTAGTGAATGTTATTATAATACATTCTAAGTTATATTTTGAGTAGCTCGGTTTACTTATTTTAAAAGTATTTATCTTGAGTAAAGTCTTCCGCTGAGTAAATAAGCCATGCCAAGGGTTTGCTTGGGGCCAACAATGGTTCTCGAGTGCCGGCCACGCCCAGGGTGTAGGCTCGAGGAGTGACACACTAAAGCACTTAAGGGGGCATTTTTTCACTAAGATTTAGAATGTTAAAAGCACGCATAGACGCATTAATGCTAAGGGCCGGTGCGCATAACTCTTTTTGCTGTGGAATTCTGCTAATGGAAGCGTGGATTAGCGGGTGTACGCTAGGCGGCTAGGAAGGCCCGTTAGACCAGCAGCGCGCTGAGGAGTCTTCAACTTGGCATCCATCGTTGTCCGCCTATAAGAGCAACTCGCTCTGAATCAGATCAGTTTGGTGTTCAGTCGAGCTCGGTAGGGAGAAAAAGAAAAGAAAGAGAAAAGGAAGTACGATGAAAAAGGTATGAAATATGAAAGGAGACAAGACTTACCTCCCCATAAACATCAGTTAATCAGTCATATCATGTGGCGTTTCTTCCTCCCGCACCCGTCGCCGCTAGGATCGCGTAATAGGGGAAGATTAGCAAAGCGGGAAAAGAAAGAGGGAAGGGGAGCAACATCTTATTCTCTTCGCGAGAACTTCCGGATCGTAGTACGCTTTCTTTTCTAAAAACCCTTCTCTTAATGCTCATACTTGAACCCTCTACCAAGTAGGACTGGACATTCGGTAATTCGGTTCGGTTTCAGTTTTTTTTTCGGTTTTTGTAATAGGTGTACCGAACACCGAACCGAAATAATTTGGTTCGGTTCGGTTTTTGTTATTTCGGTTCGGTTTTTGTTAGTTCGGTTTTTTGTTATGGCTTGCTTAGTGGGCTTTTTAAAATTTTACCATTTTTTTGCTGCTGAATTTCACTTCTCATCGGTTACTGCTTCAGTGTTGGAGTTGTTGGTCGGCTGCTTCTGCTGCTGGAGTGCTGGTCGGCCTGCTGCTTCTGTTGCTGGTGGTCGCAGCGAGGCGGTCAGCTGCTGGCCTGCTGATCGGCACCGAAAAGTGGGAAATTGGGAAAGTGTCGTGGAACTGAGAAGGTGCGGCGCAACAGTGGAAAATTTAAAATTTGAGAGAAAATCGATGAGAAGTCTTAACCTAATTAAAATTTGCCTAAAATATTTATTATTTAATATTAATAATTCATATAATATTAATTTAATAATATATTTCGGTTAAACCGAAATACCGAAAAATACAAAATCAAATACCGAAAACCGAACCGAAATACCGAAACCGAAATACAAAAAAAATTTGGTTCGGTTCGGTATTTCGGTATTTATGCCCAGCCCTACTACCAAGGTTATTCTAGATTTGTAGAGACTCGAATTTGATACCTCCAATTAAATATGAAAGTTTGAAACAAATTCGATAAATAAAAGTTGTTATGAATTTCGAAACATTTTTGTCAACTTCAGCTTTAAATATTTCTAAATTCAACTTAATATCATTCAATATTTTACTCCATTCGTTCACTTTTACTTGTCATACTTTGACTTGTCACATCCATTAAAAAATATTTATTGATATATGTATTTTACCAAACTATCCCCTATTAAATGATGTTTTGAAAAATAAGTATTTAATGTTGCGGGTAAAACATGGAAAAAATAATTATTTTTTCTTCATATGTCAAAAGTGACAAATAAAAATAAAAATCTATTTTAGAAATAAGTGACAAGTAAAAATAAACAGATCAGTATTCATTTTTTAAAAAGTAACTTTTTAATTCACAACTCAAAATTCAAAATTATATACATGGGGTGTGTTTGTGAAATATAGAAGACAATTAATCTCGCTAATGAATGAAATGATAAGCATTTTAACTTTTAAGATAACAAAATTATTAATGAAAAAAAAAAACTTTCCATGTTCATAAGGTGATATAAGTAACAAAAACATAAATAATATTTTATTTATTTTAATTTTTTTATCTTACTTCTTTTACTTTGTTTTTATTGTTATTAAATACCACTTTATTGGAAAAATTATCTATATACACAATTTTATTTTTCATAATATTATTTCTTATCATTTTAAAATATTTTCAAAATCCCTTGTTTATTAATTATTGATTTTAAAATATATTAATCTTTTAGCCAATCAATATGATATTGAATTATTTGGTAACAGATTAACAATTATCATACGATTATCAAGTGGTGTGTTAGATTAGCAATCAAGCTTGAGCCTTGAGTAATTGAGTAACCCAATTCCAAAACAGAGAGCAAAATTGAACAAGAAGGTACGACCAAGGGTAAATTCGTAATTATGTTACTATAGGCAGGGGTAAAATTGTAATTACGCATAATTGATATTTTAACAAACGATGTTCCTTTTCCTCTCCCTTCCAGATCGTTCTAGATCTCTCTCCTATACTTCCTGATTATGATTAACAATTGATATTTGCTTAGGCCTAAGAGCCAAAGTGTTATCATCTTCATCATATCTCTTCTTCCCGACTTCTCCTAAAGCTTAAGGGTTATGAGTTAAATTAACTATACAGTTCGAGATTTGAGGAAGATGGCCTAAAACTTCCTCTCTTTGTCAAACCAGAAACATTGGTGGTTGCTAAAACAGAATAGCCTTCCGTTTGGGGAATCTCAGTAGCTCCCATCCTAGGTTCAATTCTCCACCCACATTGTAATTTCATCCTCATTTTTCCTACCCCAGTTTTATAAAAGAGAAAAGAAAAAGAAGAATAGCCTTCAATTCTCCTTATTCCCTTTTAATAATATTTTAGCAGAGAAGCGTATACATTCGATACAGTTCCTTTACTATTTTCAGCTTTCTTAGCAGTTACTTTTTGATCTCCTTGTAGGTGCTGACGTTTCAACAAACACTTGGAGCTTGCAATCTTTATGATTGTGAACCTGAAGGTATCTAGAATTAGATACAGGTATATACTGTCATATTTTCTGGAAAGCAGTACCAAGTTACTTTTTTTTCTTGTTCCTTTTTGGTATTTTTCTTCTTTATTCTTCTTATGATATTTATATGTTATATATTCAAATTTTCATTTAGGTAGTGACTTTTGACTAAATAATTTTTTTTTGATGAAAAGATGATTGGCGACTTAGAACTTTATGCTTGCGAAACTTTGATGATAGGAAGTTTTATTCCACTTTGGGATTTGAGTTTCTCATATGAACTTCAACAGAAGCTATAGCATTTATCACTAGGTTTTAGAGGGTGACTCCAGCCCCACCTCTATTTAGATATTGCAATTTCATCATAGAAAATCATATGTATAGGACCAACAGGGCCAGTGGCTATGACTGAAAGATGCTTTAGAAGTTCACAGTAGCGGAGCTAGACTTTTTAATAAGGGGTTCAAAATCTGAAGATGTAAACACACGAACTAATTGGAGGGGGTTCGACATCTACTATATATACATAAAAATTCATTTTAACCATGTATAAATAGTAATATTTTTTGCCGAAGGTGGTTCGAACGAACCCCTGACAGTAGGCTGCCTCTGCCCCTGTTCACAGAGGTGTATTTAGTAATTTACAGTTTAAGCTATTTAGGCTTTAAACAATTATTTAAATATGTAATAGATGAAGTCCTTCACAGAGGTGTATTTAGTATTTACAGTTTAGGCTATTTAGGCTTTAAACAATTATTTAAATATGTCATAGATGAAGTCCTATTTGAGAAATATGTCATAGGCTATTTCCAATTATTCTATGATCCATTGTTTTGACTCTTGGGAAGCAATAAGAATAAGATTAAAGGAAGTACGCACTAAAAGATTGAATAGAAAAACGTAGTTCTAAGATGTGGCATAGTTTTTTTTCCTAAAAAACAATTGTCCGCCACAATTATAGATGGATAGGTTATGTTGTATGGAATAAGCATGTCATCTACTGTACCTTATGTTTTCAAACACAATTGGCATGTAGGAGAAAGTCTTACCATATGACCTAATCGAATAAATTACTATGTAATATCTGCAGTATTTTTCTTAATCTATGAGGGTAAAAGTTGCCTTGTTATTTGGGACCAAGGGAATGTTTGTTCTTCACTAAATTAGTTGATCTATAAAAAGAGTACCTATGAAGAAACAACAATCAGTTTATTTTTTTTAAAAATGGTTGGCGAATGCCAAGAGAATCCCCATGTTCTAGGGGTTCGGTTCAACAGTAAATGTTGTGCTACGTGGAACGCGAAAATGTGCTAGGTGTACATCACACGTTTGATGTTTGGGTGTTGGATCAAATTTTGTTGTGCTATAATTGAATGATGGAACTTTTAAAACCTCAATGCTGAAGTCATCTTTTATCTTCCATTATAAAAAACTATAATTGAAAGATCCGTTTAATATATATATATATATAAGTAAAAGTTGCTTACTGACTTTCATGTGTTATTTATGCAAGTTTTGACAAATTCACTGCTTGTTTTGTACCAGCTAGAAAAACAAATATTATAAGGCTGTGAATTAACGATCTAGACTAAGTTTTTGCTTCTTTTTTTTTCATTTAACACATTTCACTGCCACGTTTTAATCATATTGTTAGTTGGTCTTATTTGTATTTTTACATGTGTAAAAATTTATAGTTTTCATGATTCATTTTTCTTGATACTAGGCTCGAACAAGCAGAACAAAATCGCTAAGAAAATCTCGAGTACATTTAGCTGTCAAGCGTCATTGCTGAAGAACTTATAGCATGTCACCTAATATCTGAAAAATTCTCAGATATATATTGCTCTTTTTTTCAGGATCTTTTCAATAAGGAAGCACCATTCTTCAGGCGATATGGTAATGCCATTATCTACGAGCAACAACATCTATAGTTGCATAACAATTTTTCAGATGCTTCTCCTACAAAATGATCAGTTGAGCATCTTTCGAAGAACTGCAATCAGCCATAAGATGCATTCCAAAGTAACTTAGTAAGAAATCCTTCTCCATAACTCTTTATGAGTTTAGTTGAACACATATTTTTTATTTAAGTCAAACAAGTAACTGATAGTATTCCTACTTTTTTCTGAACCACCATTTAGCCAAGATTTTAAAAGCTAAGCTTATATATGTCATGTACAGGCAGGTAGTGGTAGAAACTAAAGGAGTTAATATTACTGAACTTTTGATTTTTTTAAATTTATACCCTTTAACGCTATGGCCCTGAATTTTATAATTAGGCTGGTAAATGGAGACGATCGCCGCTTGAAAGTTGTTATTGAATGAATTTACTACTACTGAATACCCTAGATGTCTAAACCAACTATGATGCATCTTATATTTCTATTTTTTTCTTTATACTTGCAAGTAATTCCCTGCTTTGGCTATGTCATGGTACAAGTTCTAATGCTCATTGTGTTGTGAATGTGAGAGAAACACTATTTCTACCTAATATTTGAAGTTGTTGGAAGCTGTTGAGTTGAAACATCAAAAGGTCCATATATATTTTACATTTACAGTTTTAGAAATACCTGTTTTAAAAGAGTAACTTTTAATGAGATTATATGCTAGATGTCCACAAATGTATTGTAGGATGGATAAGATAGTTAACATATATTGTTGGTCAATGGATAAGCTATTTTATATATATGGCTTACATTTTTGTTTTAAGATTAGAGTTGGAATGTCTTACTCCTCCTCGAGATGTTACATTTAATATTCCGGGTCCGTGCATAGAACATGTTTCTCCTTTGCGTCACCACCCAATAAAATGTTCTATTCTTTCATTCCCTACTTATTAAACTTCTTTAGTTTTTTGGAAACTATGCACTTGGAGCATCTATAAGTGAGCTCCTAGAAATATAAAACATTGGACCATTAGAGTATGCTGATACACAATTTGAACTTAAAGTACAAACAGTAAGGAGCTTCCCAGGTACGAATCGTCAAAAAATGTATTATGCATTTTCTCTTGACTCGAGTCACAAATTTGGCTTAGCACTTTTTGTATGTCAAATGATAATTTGTATCTGTGCAGGAGAAAAACCATGTCTGATGGTTCTAAGAATTGACTGAACAATGTTGAACCCTAGCAGAGAACAAGGTTAACATTTAAACATATATCGCCATTTTTTTTTCAATTTTTATATTTTGTTCTTTTACTTAGATATTATAGTTGTGTTTGTTTTTTTTAAAGAGAATTTTCATGCAATTTAAGGTTGCACAATAGAGATCAATGGTAACTTGAAGCAGGTTTATCTCTATTGAATGAATTTTATAATTATTATTCATCTTCATTTCTGATACTGTAGCTAAACTTACTGAAATACATATCTTGCATTTTGATATTACAAAACTAGGAAGGGAACTTGGTTAATTTAGAGTCCTAATTTTAATTGATCCACCAGTCTTGCTTTATGTTACACTACTACATGTTGTTGCGATAAATTATGAGTGTTTTTTCGGAGGTCAGCTATACGACATCAATTAAGTTGATATTTTTCTGTTCTATAAAGAAAACTATAAATTGTCAAGAACACAGAGATAGTAGAAAATAAGAATGCATCGAGTAAAAGTAAGCTTAATATCTATTCTTTTGGTTTCAACAAAATAAATTTAATCTAAAGTGCCATATTGTGATTGGTCAAGCTAATCTATAGTTTGCAGTGTCTAAACTTTCATGCTTATTGTATTTAAGGTTTATCTTTTAGATTTTTGTTTTTTTTTTACTTATTTTTTCCTTGAGACATTTTACCTACGCATCATTTGAAAGTTCTTCCTCTTATTAGCACCACTTTAAATTTGAGAATTTCGCAGCTCCTTCCTCATGGTCAAATTCATCACCTTCTTGTCCTTGTATTTAGTTATTCAAGCTTTTTGATGAACTTTGTGTAGATTTTCTGGTATTAGATATTTGTATAGTTCTTCTATTACTTTTTTGAGGTACGAGGTAAAGTTTTAACAAAATAACCTTACATGCTTTCAGGTTGTTGTGGATACCTTCGCAAAATTAGTTGAAGAACAATTGTTTTTGTTGTAGTTATATATATATTTAAAGAGGACCCTAACGATTATCCTGCTCTTAAATTCTTTAACAATAACAATACCAAGGTGACATTTCCATAATCTATTCACATTATATTTTCTACTTTGATTATGATCATCTTGTCACTATCTTCATCTTCATCTGCTCTCCAATTCATTTTTTTGTTATAATGTTTCTACATTAGAAGCTTAGATGTAAGATGTGTATCGAATTTTTTTCTTCTTGTTGTTATTTTCTTTTATTTTTAGACATACACCTTGGATTACATTAATATACTTGGATGTTGTCACTACTATTGATCTTATGAACCTAAGGAGCAAGTACTTAGATCCTTTCAGATTTTAAGGATAATACTGAAATCAAACTGAAAGTGCACAATACACCTGATCTAAGATTCACCCATGAAGACTACGAAAAATGTTGCAAATTATTATGGTACTGAAATTTTGTGAACAGGCATATATGATGGTTGCTTAAAAGATACTATATGTTTCAAACCCATCAATTTGAATAGTAAATCTTTTTTGATGATATTATTTATTGACGATTCGAAACAAAGTTACAATGGTAGCTTAATGTTGTAAAAAAAATTAGTTTCTTATTTTAGTTAAACTTTCAACAAACAGGAAAGGGCTATGGACATTCCTCCATATCTGAGGCACTTTTGTAGTATCTTTGTAAACATAAATTTGCATTCCTTACAACTTTGTAATACAAATAATTAATTTCAAATATCTCGTAATAACTGAAATTTGTCAAAATTTTCAGTAAGCAATTTGTTGGGCCCGTGCTGGCATAAATCTAGTATAATAATAAATACAATAGAAAATTAAATGTGTTTTGAGTTTTCAATTTAAGGCTAGCGGTATATAATTATGTATTATGGTAAAATATTAAATGAGTCTTTAGCCCTTTAGGTTAGAGTCTGTTTGGCATTGCTGCTAAAAATTGTTTATTTTTATAAGCGCTTTTTCAAAATAGCTTTTTAGAAAAATACTTTTTTAAAAAAACAATTTGTATTTGACAAATTCATTTGAAAAGTGTTTTTGATAAGTAATTTGTGTTTGACTAATTTTCTTTAAAAAATGCTTTTGAGAGTCAAATTACGAAAAATAGCAAGTATCAATGTGCTTTTAATATTAAGATAATTTTATAGAAAGAAGCTATTTTAAACATCTAATACATAAACTTTAATTACATTTTTTATTTAATTATTTAAAATGTACATATTCAAATTTTCAATCAATATTGTACATAGATAAATATTGTTGAAAAATATTGAAAAGAGAATTTTTTTTGTTATTTGTTACCTATTTTTTTGGATAATACATAAAGTAATATATACATATACAATATAATATATAAATAATACAAAACATAGATAAATTTTTTTTAATATTCTTGAATAAAAATCAACCAAAATTAAAAGATATGTTAATTAATTAATAAGGGATATATTGATAAATATGTATATATGTAGGGAATATCTCAGTCTTAAAAAAATTAATTTTCTAGCTCTGCTTCTGCTTTTTTTTTTAAAACATAAATTTTTAGCTTATTCCCAACAAGCTAAATATAAAACAGTTTTTAGCTTTTTAAAATTGCTTCCATTATAAAACAGTTTTAAGAATTTGTCAAATACTTAATTTTAAGTGTTTTTCTTAAAAAAAAAAAAAAAAAACTTCTGGCCTCCCAACCGCAATGCCTAACATGCTCTTAGTATTATATGTTCTTTATTAGTTTATATATCTAGAGTAAAAGTGTAAATATGGTAATTTTTAAAGGCTAAATAATTTATCCAATAAGGAAATTGAGTAATCCGTCCCCGCATCGATAAGTCATTAATTATAAATTTTCAATCATTCAACATCTGTTTATCTGATAACCCAATACTAATAAGTCAATAAGCTAATTTTACTGTTGGCTTATCGGTTACAATTTGATTTTGAACATTCTTACTTGAATCCTCTATTAAGGTTTATTTCATATTTGTAGAGATTCGAATTTGATACCTCTAATTAAGTATGAAAGAGTTTTTAAATATTTCTAAATTCAACTTAATATCGTTCAATATTTTTCTCCATCCGTTCATTTTTACTTGTCACACTTTGACTTGTCACATCCATTAAGAAAATAATTATTGATATAGGTATTTTACCAAACTATCCCCTATTAATGATGTCTTGAAAAATAATTTAAAAAATAAGTATTTAATGTTGAGGGTAAAATATAGAAAAAAATAATTATCTTTTTTTGATATGCCAAAAGTGACAAGTAAAAATGATAATCTATTTTAGGAATAAGTGACAAGTAAAAATAAACTAATAAAGTATTTATTTTTTAAAAAGAATTTTTTTAGTTCACAACTCAAAAATCAAAATTATATACATGGGCGTGTTTTTGAAATATAAAACAATTAAAGTCGCTAATGAATGAAATGATACGCAATAAAAGATTCATAAATTAAATGTTAAAAAAAAAAGAAAAAAAAAAGAAGAAGAATGAAATGATACGCTTTTTAACTTTTAAGATAACAAAATTATTAATTTTTAACTTTCCATGTTCATTAGGTACATAAGTAACAAAACATAAATAATATTATATTTTATTTATTTATTTTGTCTTACTTTTTTACTTTTTTTTTAAATGCCTTATTTATTTCTGGACAATTATTTAATTTTAATTTGCAACGTAGTATGCGTAAAACCACTTAAATAAAAAATATTTTATATTCTACTCATCTTTAATTTAAGACTATAAACTTTATAACAAATCAAAATCAAATAACCAAATTAAAACAAAAAAAAAATACTCCATACTAAACAAACAAAATTCAGTTGCTTTCAGAAATTGAACGGTTATATAATATGTTGGTCTAGGAAAGTAAATTAACATATCTCTAGACTCTAATATTATATTTTATTTTTTAATAAAAAATTAGTTACATGAAAATTTTGAGACCCTTACCTCAAACACCAAATCAAAGAATCAAACTTTTGAAAAAATAATATTGACATCAAATTAAAAAATTAAATTAATTCGGTTTAATTTTTTAATTTTCCAATATTTATGACCACCCTTAATAAAAGAGCTCAATTGCAATTTGCTTGATAATACTGGCATGGATTACTCCCTGAACTTTGAGTTAGCTTTTTGCATCATATGGTAATCTTTCTTTCTTTTTGTGTTGTTAATCAATAATTATTCAACACGTATTCTATGTAAGATATATATATATATATAAATAAACATGTATGTGATGATTTATGCAATATTTGAAAGGGAAAAATTGATGTGGACTACTTTTCTTTTTTTTAAAAGTTGAAATAAAAATTGATTGTAGTGGCAAAGTAAGCCAATCAAATAAACCAAAATCTTTCGTTTCCCTGAAAATGTCGACACATTATTAATTATTAGTATGAAATAAAAGTCAAGTTATGATAAAGGCAAAGAAGTAAGGGTGGACATGGAATAGTATATATATTGAAATATCATATCAAAAATTTTAATATTGTAATTTTGATATTATGGTATTTGGTGTGATAAATGGTACTTATATATTTTAAACTTTTTTGATATTTAATATGTTATTTGGTATTTAGATATAATATACCGAAATATCAAATATTATATCGAAATTCATAGTTACATAAACGAATATGCAACCTAGTATTAATAAAAGTTAAATGTTTAGAAGTTAAAATTTTGACTACTTTATTTTGATGAAATGTATTTGAATTGTAATTGATTAACAAAATGAGTTGTTTGTACTTTATTTTGCATATATATTTCTATATCTGCAATGTGTTAGTATGATACAATTGAGACCTTTTTTTAATTGTAGAAGTCATAATACTCTATTGAACGAGTATATATTAATCGAAATTGAACAGATTATGATTATCAATTTACCATATCATAAAATACGCATATCGAACTTTAATATACCGAATTATATCGAATTAAATTGATATAATAATGATATAATTTTTAAAAATCAAATTACGATATTAAATTTTTTAAATATCATACTATACCATACCATGTCTACCCTAGTGAGAAGTCCAACACGGAAAAAACTTATCCGCATCGGGTGTATACACCAAACTAATGCAATTTTCATTATTACGTAATTTTAAAGTAAAACACATGTTAATTAATTATTGTTAAGTAAAATAAACTATAAATTTAAATACATGACATGCATGTATTGATTTGATATATACACTTAATTCAAATAAGTTTTACCTGTCTAACACGTTAATTATCCCTCAATTGTCAGTATACAACATTATTATGATATTTCGAAAAAGTTACGAAATGTCTAAATGTCACAATTTATACTCCCTCCGATATGTTTGACTTGTCATATTTTATTGTTATATTTTTTTTTAAAAAAAATATTAAGTAACTAAAAGAATAATTTAGCTGAACTATCCATATTTATTATTATTTTTATTTCATTTGGGGACTTTCTTTTACTACATTAATATTACTTTAATTACAATATCCCTAAACCTTTGGATAGTCAATATTTTCAATAGGAATAGTGGGGAGGAGGTTTAAGATTTATTCAAATGACAATTTGATTTTTTTAATATTATTAAATTAAATTCATTTGTAGCCTCTCACAATATATAAATTTTACATGAAAATCTGATATCATAATTTTAAAAAAATTATAATATTTTAATACTATGGATTAAATTCCAAATGGTGCTTTTTATTTTCAAAATCAGAAATTGAAATTCACACATATATAAACTTAATTTTATGCGAAATGTCTAAAATTCATAATTTAAAGCTTTTTTTTTTATTTGAAATATGTTTAGAATTTTGGATAATCGCCAATTTTGACTTTACTAGGTCAAGAAATGGGGACCCATTTTATTATCTTTATTGGGTAACCGAAAGAAATAAAAAATTGTCCAGCGTGATATTTTTTTCTTGGGGGCGGCACGTGTAAGACAAATTTAAGTGCATGTGGAGCCTTTCAAAGCAACACGTGCCAAATGTTGAACTCCTTAAACATAATTATTATTATGAAATAAGTGAAGGAATAGTTTAATAATACATCATGATGGTGTTGAAAAAATTTCCCTACAAGATTTTTGAGAAGATTTGTGACCAATTTAATTAAATTGTATAGTAAACGCACGGATCATTTAGGACGCTTTATTCTAAAAGTAATTTTTTTTACACATAAATTTAAATTAATCAAATTATAAATAAAAATTAGACACATTAATGATTGATATTTGGCGTAAGATGTAAGGTATATTAATTTTAGGATAAAATATAAGAATTGTTTTATTTCACATTCGATTGGCGATATTAAATAGTATTTGAAATATTTATCTCATTATTTTTTTCATAGAAATATACATAATAAAATAATATATCTCAAAATAATCAATTTCAGAATAACTTGTTCCTATCCAAATGAAAAATAGTAAAAATTACTCCCTCTATTTGATGTTTATATATATTTTTCGATTGGCGATATTAAATAGTATTTGGAATATTTATTTCATTATTTTTGTCATAGAAATATACATAATAAAATAATATATCTCAAAATAATCAATTTCAAAATGAAAAATAGTAAACATTACTCCCTCTATTTGATGTTTATATATATTTGCCATGATATGAAATTAAAAAATGAATGTAATGTATAAATATTCTTAAATGTTTAGAATTTTAAGTAGTCTTTATATATATATATATTAAAATTTATGATATTGAATTAGTATAAAGTTGTGATTGCTTATAAGTTTTACAAAATGAACAAAGTAAAAATAGACGGAGAAAGTATTAAATAAATAAAATAAAGTTAAAGAGGTAAACTGATGAGGTATCTTAACAATGCAGTAAAGGTGAAGCATGACTGCATGAGGCCAAAATCCAAATACCCAAAATGTCATATGGCTCATATGAATGTCATTTATCACATAGTGTAAAAAAATCAGCATATAACTGATAATATATATATATATATATATATATATATATATATATATATATATAATAA
>JAJOOO010025038.1:0-18207 GCA_029582685.1 Solanum piurae | reverse complement strand
CATAAATTATACATTATACAAACATAAATTATACATTATATTTGTATAATCTGTGTTTGTATAAAACGAGAAAGAGAGAAAGGCAAAAGAGAACTGGGCAGGGGAATATTTGTATTGTATAATTATAAGTGTATAGGATGAATATATATGTATTTGCATGTGTATATATAATTTTTTCTCGCTTTATACAAACAGAAACACAATTTATACAATTCTGTGTATAAAGCGAGAGAAGCGAGCACAGAGAGAGCGAGCGAGAGAGGGAGAGTGGCGAGCGAGAGTTTGAGGGAGAGAGGCGACTGGCAAACAGTTTGCTACAGGACACAATTAAATCAAAGTGTGGTTATACCATTTAATTTGAATTAATAGTTTGCCATTATGTACAATTTTCCCATTAATTATTTGGTAACTTAGGGTTTAAATTTTTTTTTTAAAAAAAAATAGCGGGCCGGGCAGGATGGACATGGTTGTGGGTTTAAGCCGAATAAACGGGTCAAAAAATGCTATCTAGGGCACGGTAAGCCGGGTTGAAATTTGGGCAAATTATAGAAATCACATACTTTTAAGGCAAAATTACAATTTATTCCTTAAAAGTTTATAATTATAGAAATCCCTCAAACAGATACAATAATATAAGCGCTGATACATTAATTTGATGCGCGAGATACATTAATTGTTAAGTAAGATACATTACATTTTATACATGATACACTAATCTGATGTACATTTTATACATGATACACTAATCTGATGCGCTGATACATTAATTTGATGCGTGAAAATGAGGGATTTTGGTGATTTGTAAAACTTATAGGGGATAATGGTAATAAGTTAATTAAAAGGTGGGATTTCTGTAATTTTTCCTTGAAATTTTATGGGTTAAGAGAGATCTAGAGCGTACGGCATATTCACGTACACCGATGCTGCACCGCTTGCCATCCCAGGCAGGATCGAGATATATTTTTGAGAACGAAATTTTTGTATAAAGTAATTTCTGAGTATTTTGTGCTTTGCTTGTTTGTTAATTTGTAGTTAATTAAGACTAAACCTTGATGACTTGGTTCCATCAAGTCAAAAAAAAGAAGAAGATGAAAATTAAGAAAGTTAATCTACTTGTTGATTTTTGGAAAGTGTCACCATCGTACTTTCTTAATTTGGAAACAAGTTAAAAGTAGAGGAACTCAAATTGATCAAAGTTCAATTTTCTAACAATTCAAGAAGTCGTACTTATTAATTAGGTCTTCGTAATCAAGTTTAAAAGGACTCAAATGTGAGAGCATTTCAATAATATTATAGGTGGTTGTTTCTCTAAATTATTGGCTTATTATTCTTTCTTTTGACACTTTAGAATCAAACATGCAATTAAATTAGTAGGCTTTAACACATGCAATTTGAAATCATGATTTTAAGATATGTGATTTAGAATTGATTATGATTTCAAATTTCCAGATTCTCAAAAAAAAAAAGATTTGGTAATCCAAATTGTGATTTCATTTTTTTTTTTAAAATACCACCCCAACCCTTGAGTACAAGTTAATCACTATTCTACAAGTAGTAGAGGAACTTACAATGTCAATAATTTAATTTGTTTAACCAATCAAAACTAGAAGTACTTTATCTCAAAGTTTTGTTAAATGAGAATCTTTATCTCCAAATTATGTGTTGGGATTTAAGAAACAATATTTATTACAAAAAAATTAAGTTCTCATTTGATATTTTATATTCGCGTTGAAGCCTTAAACTTCGACTAACTTAAAATTGTGCTGGTAAAACACATTAAAAAAGGAACTTTCTATTTGAATTATTGCGATATTAAAAATTTGAACCCAATTTCTTCATACTTATCTATTTATTCTGATGTAATAAATTTTATTTGAGAAAAAAAAAGGCTTCTCAAATTAATCAACCGACAAGAGATAATAGAGTATACTAGGAAAATGTACGGATCAAGATTTATTTTCCCAATTGGTGTCCAATATTTAATTTCTATATATTGGGATCCAATTATATTAAAATTTCCACATTGCAAAATCCATTTATGAGGGCGGCATTTTCAATATAATTTTTTATTATTATTTTTGTGAACTCGAACTTAAAACCTTTGATAATTAAAGATGAAATAATCTCAATCATCCCATCATAAATTATGTCGATACGGATGAAGATATACACTAGGGTTAGTTGCATTTTGGGGTTAAGGTAGAATATAAAGGAGTACCAAAAGACTTGTTAAAGTGGTCCAAAAAATGCTGGACACCTTGTAAGCAACCGACTAGTTCACTGTATCTTTATAATATATATGGTCCCTTTTTTATTCATTTGTTTGCTATCGTAGGAACAACTACGAGAATGTTGCGGGAGATCGATTAGATTGAACAAAATATTATTTGTAAATTCTCATATTTCTTTTTCTTTTTGTTTGTTCGTGATGACAAACTAATTGGCTTATGAAAATATGATATATTGAATCTGTTTAAGTTTGAACGATTTGACTTAATTTATTTTGATTTGTACAATTCAGATTTATATCTTAAAGTTAAGCTGATTTGTGCTAAATATGTAGTATAACTTGATCCATTTAATTTTGTCTATTTTTTTTATTTTTTTTGATAATGTTATATATAGTCATAATAATAATAATAAGATTAGTACGTAATTAAATAAATTACAGAAAAATAAAGAAACTATAGTTTGGTATGAGTTGGTGTTGGGTTATGATCCATTATTTAGCCCATAATTCAACCTATATAAACTCAATAAGCAGGTCAATAACCTATTGTTCATATATATGTTGCTTTAATTTATTTCAACCTGACTATATTTGATATCATAATTTTTCTAAAATCGAATTTCACTTAATTTTCATCTACATAAATCCTAAATGTAACATTCAAAATTATATTCAAGTAACTAAGAAATAATTTTTATATAAAATTCAAATATTTGATAAATTTAATTTTCAAAGTAAAGTATATATAGATCTTGTTTCACTTGATACGCTTTATTAATTATTCAAACACTCATAATTTATATTTATAGAAGAAAAAATAAAGCTAAATCACAACTAAAGTGAAACCAAACAATTTTCTAATCAATAAACATTGTAATTAAATAACGTGTAACATATGTGTGTGCTGTCAAATCAAAATAAGAAAAATAAAACTTTGCTGTTTGCATGTATACTGTCACGTTCATATGTTTTGTACGATAATGCAACCCTTAAAAAGCTTTAATTAAAATAGTAAACTATTTTTTGTTGGAGATGAATAAATCGGTATATTCTCTTTTAGTTGCTGCTCTTGGAAAAGAAAAAAATCAAAGAAAAATCATTAAACTCAAAGTCAATCCCTTATGCCATTTTATTTTTATTTTCATGTTTCAATTAATTTCCTTTCCATATTTTGGTTCATTGTCTTCTGTTTCTTCATCTTTCTACGTACAAATTATATTAAATTAATATATAACATGTGTATAGGTTTTCTCCCTCTTATTATATTGTTTGTTACTAATTAATTAGATTCTTTTTTCTTTCTAAAAATCTAGTCGAGATCTGATTGAACAGCTGACATTATAAAAATATTCCTCGATTTTCAATTTATTTTTCTTATTTTGATTTGATGTGAAATTTTAACAAATAACATAGAAAGTAAATCTCATAAACTTAAACAAAAACATGTATAATGTATCAAAATACTCATTGAATCTTGTGATCTACAATATCAGGTAATTAGATGTAATTGGATATAAAGAGTTATTATTATATATAATATCAGGTATATATATATAATAAAAGTTTATGTTTTTTTTTTTTTTTTTAAATAATAATTTTTTTTTTGTTATTGTTGTTAAACTACCCTTATACTTATAGGGTTGGTAGACGTTGTATATATAAACAAAAGTAGATGGGGGCTTGGCTAACCTCCATGAAGTACAAATAGTAGGCTGTTAACTATTCAACCAACAAAAAGATCAGAAGGATCTCATTGTACCTCCTGTATTCGATGAAATAATCGAGATACACGTATGATGTACTCCATTTAATAAAATAATTGAGATATAACTATAATTTCCTTACTGAAATAATTGAAATATGCATAATTTGATTTATATATCATCGTTATAAGAAAATGCATACTTACATCTAGTTTTTGAAAAGAGCAATGCTCATTGGTGCAATGACATTTTTACTAACATATTTATATTTTGAGATGTTACTCCGAATTTATTTTTAAAATTATTTCTCCATTCGATTGATCTATTTTTCTTTCCTCGTACCATTTGATTATTCTATAATTGTAATTTGTTTTTTAAAAAAAAAAATGCAACACAAAATTTTGATACCTTTAACCATACATTAATTGTACATCAACTTGTCAAGTTGCTCCCATGAAATGAACCTCACAACAAAATGACATCAGCTTAAGCCAAAATTGTGGATAGTACTGTGGCAACTTATAAGGCCACCTCCATCACTCTCTTTCTTGAAGTTAGTAGGGAGGTGTATGGACTTCACGTTTGACCACAAGAATTATTCATTTTTTTATTGATTTATTTGAAAATTAATATATTTGGTTGTGCTTTAAGTCCAATCTGAAGTTATATTCAAATTTGTAAGTATATTAAAGCATAAACGTTATTCTAAATATTCATTGTAATTAAGGAGTATAACCAAACTCAATTATGACTCAAATTCAATACATTTGCGACTTTTTGCAGGAATATAACACACACCATCTCCTGATAGTTTAACAAACAAAGTATATTTCAAATAAAGTAAAAATTATTTGAAATATATGGACAAACACCTACTAAGCTTGCATTTGTACCTGTCATATGAAATTATGATTTTAAATTAGCATTTGAATTTGCGATTGGAGATTATTGTAATTTTAAATTTCAAATTCTCAAAACAAAAACAAAAAACAAAAAATGAGGTACTCTGAATATTCTTTTAACGTACCACTTGACTCATATTTTAAATTTGCATTAGAAAGAAAAAGCATGCTCAACGTGAAGAGCTTATTCGTATCATGTGAAAGTATTATATTAAAGAACAACTAGTTACTATTATTGTTGACTAATAGATCTTCATAAAATGATGTGTATTTAGAAGTTATTAAAAAAAGTGAAGATATGTGATTTGTCAATGTGAAACATTAGAATATTATGATATCTTATTTATGAATTATGATTTTTTCATTCAATAAAATAGTGTGAAAATTGAAATTTTTAAATAATGTTCACAACTTAATTATGGGATTTCATAATTATGAAGAAAAAAAACAACAATTTAAATAATTCAAATTAATTACATATTCAAATAATTTTTTTTTAAAATTAACTAAATTTTATATCACGATTTCATATCGTACGTTGAGTCGAGCCTAACTTAGAGCTAGCTAAAACATTCCAAAAGCATTAATATATCGCCCCCCTCGTCCGCTTCACATACAAGCAGAGTGGTCACTTAACCAGATGCACTCCCACCCACTCATTCCTTCAATCATAATACCTCCCCCACCCCCCACCAAACCCACCCCAAAGACACCCCCCACCCCCACCCCCACCGCCAGCCCCAAAAAAAATAAAGAATTTAAATTATATAATATGATTATCTAATTTTTTTTTTAATAATATCAATATAATTTAATCTATGATAAGTGATAGCAGATTTTTAACTAAGTTAAAATTAGTGCAATTATCATAAACGTTTATCTGTAATTGCCTTCTAAATTTAATATGTTTATTTAATTTTCACACTTTTAGCGTAAAAACTAATCTCTCTTTTATATAGCATATTAGTGTACCCTGTGTTAGAGAATAAAATCATATATACCTTACGGTTAAATTGAAATTTATGATTCTTGACCTCAAGTTAATATATATAATAATTAAATATTTATAAATATTTTTCATACACATACAAAATTTAGGTAAAAGATATTCAATTCGATTAAACGCGTAGGTTACACGGATCCATCACTACTTAATTGGAGCATCAATTAGTTAAACATTTATTTGCACCAAAGTATATTTATAATAACCAAGCCAATTAATAAATATCACTTAAACCATTATTAGGTACTCCCTTCGTCCCTTGCTTTAGTTTAAAATATTATCTCAAAATAATTATTACTTTAAAATTTTAAAATTAATAGCCTAATGACCATTATTTTTAGCTATATTCTTGACATTAAAGAAATATTTAAAAAAAATATAACTCAATTCTCAAAAAAAAATAAAAAATCTAATAAGTAGGAGTAACTTAGTAAACTATATTTTGTTCTTCTCTGTCCACTTTTATTTATATATAGCTAAAAATAGATGTCTACTTTTACTTGTTCACTTTAAAAAATTCAGGAGATAATTTATCAATTATATAGTTCCTAATTTGTCCTTATTATTAACTATAATCATTTCCTAAAATATTGAATTTATTATATTTAAAGGATGACATAATAGAATGTCATTTTATTTATTGCTCTTTAAGGGGTGTGTCAAGTCAATACAAGACAAGTAAAAAATGAACAACGGGGATGTAGACATCAAAATTTTGTGGAAATCTACAAGACGAGCCTAGTTTTAGCTAGAGTTCTTGAAAGCTACTCTACTATAAACATCACCTCACATATATATAACATGTAATATATTCCCTTGAATTATGCATCTCGGAAATTTCATTAACTCATGAAATATTCACAAAGAGATCAAGATATTATCACACTCTTCTGAAAAATTCAAATACTTCAGGATCCACAAAATCTCCTTACACAGAGTTCAAATAAATTTTAAGGATCTCTACATCACCCTAGCCGAGAAAGTTGTTTTAGCCCTCAAATTTTGGAGATAATCAAGAGATAAATAGATTTGTATTCATAATCTTGATAAGTGAAATCATTATTTTTTCTTTATTTTGTGATTATAGTGTATTTTTTATGTTTAAGGAAAAATACAACAAATAAACAGTATAAATTATTTTTTTTACAAAAATGAAATGAGCTAAAACGATAATTAAAATGAGACTAAGAAAGCTATATACTTGTGTATGAAAAGACACACAACTGTACATCTTGTATCTATTTACTATTTGGATATAACAACTTTGTGGTAGTAACTAATTTTGCATACTCTATTAATTACATTAGGTATAGATATGCATGACAACAACAATACCACTATATTATATGATGAAGATGATCCACTACTCCCACTACTTCCTTCACTCACTTCTCATCCTTCACCCCCCTCCCCCACCCATCCCACCCCTACCCCCACCCCACCCCCACCCCCTTTGCCCCTATATCGAGCAGACCAAACCATTCCAATCCCATCAATCTCTTCACCTCTAATATGTGTTTGTTTTGTACTCTTTCTTTCATTCATCTCTCAAAACCTCATACCTTATTTATCATCTCCCCATTTACTAGCCTTTTCTTCACCCTTTTTTCCCCATGTTTTGTAGCTAGGTCTTTTCAACTCTCTTCCTAGCTACTAGTATTTCATAACATGGTGAACATTACACATATTTCTTGATTTTGACTCATCCTTTTACTTCAGAGCTCGTCCTTGATCCGCCTCTTAATTCTTCGATCCGTATTTTCTGACTTAAAAAGAAAAAATTATAAAAAATGTCACTTGACATGACATATTCGTCTTCCTCAGAACGTGTTTGCTATGTTCATTGCAACTTCTGCAGCACAATTCTAGCGGTACACTTCTTTAATTTAATTTAATTTGATTTCAAACCTTTTTTAATAGTTTTGAAATGCATGTTGGCAAATAATTTTAGATCGAATCATTAGAAGAAGAATTCCATTTTTTAAAAATATAATATGATGATTATGAGTACAAGTTCAAATTAAAGTTTAATTGTTCCAATTTTGTTTGGATTTTTTGAAAGCAAATCTTTTGAAATTCAACAAAATCTTGTTAAAATGAACTCTTCCTTTTTTAGTATAAGCGACAAGGGTTAGAAATATGTGGAGATGATTTGTTCAACGGTCACTTAACTAATAATTATTATTTCAGAAAGTCATTTTTTTTTTGAGAAAAAATTGGATAAAAAAGAAAGACTACCTCCACCTGAGTTGATAACTATTAGTTAAGTGACTAACTTAAAATGATATGATGTTTGGAGAAATTTTGCTTCAAAGTGTTATACAATTGTCATATTTTATGCTAATTTTCAAATAATTGAAAACAATCTTTTATTATTTCTCTTTTATTCCTCTTTTCTTTGCTTGGTTTTTTGAATGTTAATAGAAGGAAATATAAATTGAGTTGAGATCCAGTTAATTGGTTCCCAAACCCTATCTAACAAGTAGCTAGACAGAAAAATATATTGTACTAGTTTGACTAGAAACAAGGTAAATATTTAATTTCAGATACTCTATATGACTAGATCTCTATATATATAGGACTAGGGTTTCTTGTGAATAGTTTTTTTTTTTTAAGGATTTAATTAAGTAATTAATTGTCATCATTTAACAAGTTCGTTAATTATATTCCTCATAATTTGGTTATCATTTTGTTTTTAATTCTCTTACCAATTAATTGGTCGATCCTCTTTTTCCTCATCAGGTTCGTACTACACTGCACACACAGATCATAAATAATTGTACTAATTCTTGAAACAATCAAATTCTTTTTCATAAAAATAAAAATTGGAGTATGCATTTGTCCACTGGATAATAAATAAAATTAATATAATCCTCTTACATTAATATATATTTTTCTTTAATTTATTTTCCTCCTCATTTTGACCATTCTTTGATATTATCACTAACAATTTTTTTAAATCATTTATCTTTTTCATCTATTTATGAAAATGTAGTTACGTTGCTTGATTTGAAGAGACAAAATGAAATTGATGATGCTAGAGTTTTACATCAGAAAAATATTTACTTTGGATATCACATATTTAATTTCTTTCTCTTTTTTTTTTACTAACATAAATTATTTTAAATATATTTTCTGATTATGTGTATTTCATGATTTCTGTTGTGGTCATGTCATTTTCCTAGTTTACTCACTTTTCTGGTGACTGAGTAAATGGTCAGAAAAAGTCGATGAGAGAGCACCGAAAGAAAAGGAAAAGAAAAGAGATGAGTCCAAGAGCCTACTTTAAAGGAAACTCCTTATAGTAATTTCGGGTTTGTTTTACGTGATCACTCAACTAATAAATATGTATTTCGAGAAATCACTTTTTTCTTGATTTTAAGTTTATTCAATAAAAAAATAGTTGACTGACCATATGAAAAATTGATTTTATATATGTGTGAAAAATAAGTTTTGGATTATAAGTATAAGAAGTTTTTTTTAATTTTCCATCCGTGTTCGGTACCACATTGGAACCCGACCAAATCTGAATTCGTGCCGAGAAGTCCCACATTGGGTAAAGCTCTCCCTAACGAAGGCGACTCTGTACCATGGGGGTTTGATCTTGAGACCTCTTGGTTAAGAATGAAGGAGTACTTACCACTCCATCACAACCCTCGTTGGTACTTGGTAGTATAAGAAGTTTCACTAAGAAAAAAAATGAATGTTTTTTTTATAAAACACATAAATTGGAGTTGAGAGCTAACTCAATTGGGAGCTCAGTATGCTTAAAATTTTATTTTAGATTGCAAGTTTGACGAGGTAGTAATAGATCTATTAAGTCCAAGTACATAGAATGTAAGTTTCAATTTGCCAAATCATGCAACTGCAAATAGTAAAATTTCGTTAGGCACAAATTGTTAAGTACTCTTTAAGGATTATACATTTTTTTTAAAATTTTCTGGACAATAATAGTGAGCACTTGTATGATGTTATGTTTGTCAATAAAATAGTACTATAAATTAATTACTCAATTTTATTTATATTGTTGTTGTTGTATGTCAGGTTAGCGTTCCATGCAACAGTATGATGACAATAGTGACAGTAAGGTGTGGACACTGCGCAAATTTGCTCTCTGTTAATATTGGACATTCCCTTCAGTCTCTCCCCATTCAAGATTTACAGGTATATTTTACTCTTTACGTTTCAAATTGTTTGTTTAGTTTTGACGACTTGGTATGGAGTTTTAAAAAGTTAAAAAAACGTTTGATTCTTGTGGTCTTAATAAATTAGAATATTTCAAATGTACCAAGATATCGTTTAATCTTATGGTCTTAAATATGCGAAAGGAAAGAGACGTTCCTTATAAATTGGACAAAAAAGAATAATATGACAATGATTTGAAACGGAGGGAGTATTTAGTTATTCTAGAATCTTTTTAGTGTTTGCCTTCTACTTATTTAGTTAAGTCTTACAAGAATATGTGGAAATACTTAGTTCAATTTTAAATTTTTTATTTCTAATGCCTTAGAGAGTTCATGTCGTTGAGATATAATGTAAAATTTTAGATGAAATGATCGCATAACTTAACATAGACTTTCATCTATACTAATTGGTATATACAAAATATATGTAATTGTATAGTGTATAATGCGTTATTATGTTGAATTAGCAGAGACAAAATGAGTCAAGTATTGAAGATGGGATGAGTAGAGGTTATGGGTCATCATCCTCTTCTACAAATTCATTTCACAGATTTTCTCCCATTCCTACTGATCATGATCAACCTAGATCCCCTCCTATTCGTCGTAAGCGCTCTCTCCCTCTCTCTAATTACTTGCTCACTATGAGATAATAATTTTATGTTCGCGCTCTCTTTTTAAAAAATTTAAAAGAGGGACTTCATGAAGAACATACATACATATGTCACATGCGTGTCTGATTCTTTTTAAATTATTACCTAACTACTAGAATGGTTTGAAAACAAGTTGAGTTCTTTGATACTAGTGATTTTGAACCTCTTCAACCAAAGAAGAGCAATTGTGTACCATCTCATTATTAGCTGGGTCCAATTGTGTACAATCCATCAGTTGATTGTGACATTACACTTGTACCCAACTCATATGTAATACCAGTATCTTGAAACATAGGTCAAGTACTTCTGAATTCCTTGCTGCACCCTTTTTCTCTTAGGTCCTTTCTTGGAATAAAAAGGTATAGGCATGACTCTAGTCTCTAGATTAGTCTGTTTGGTGGTTTTCGAATAGTGACAGAGCAAGAAATTCATAAAAAAAAATATTTTTTAAAAATACTAGTGTGTCACACCTAGGATTTGAAACTATAACCAAAAAGTATAACAACTTTTGAATCACCTTTGCCATTATACTAGAATCTTCGCTTGTGTCAAGGGAATTATCTTATTTGACATAATACAATTTTCCGCGAAGGGGATTCAATTCTCCTTGCCTCTCTTTACTTATATCAAGTTGAAATAATCTCTTCTTAAAGCAAGCTAAGTAATCAGTTTCCCTTTAGATCCGCTCTTAATTAATTTCAGGTGCCAAAATGGTTAAATTAAAAAAAGATTTTGAGCTATACATTCAGAAAACTATACAATGTGAATAGATTTTTTAATTTATTTTATGCGTAAGTATTAGATATTGAATCTCATTTAATACAAGAATAGCTCCCCCTGTAGTGATAGAGGGGTCAAAAAAATGTTTTAGGTTATGAGTTCGATTTCTCCTGAAGTGTTTATAGGTGTCTAAACCAAGAAAAATATGTATTCCAACACATGATAAATACATTTTGATGTGAACTTAAATTAGGTTTTCGAATTAATTTGAGTTCTCAAGTTAAAAAATGGATGGATCCTAATCATCCACCGCAACCCATGCTAGTAAGAAGAATATGAGTACTTATGTTGGTTAAAACATCTCTAAACTCTTGGGCACTAACACTTTGACAAAAATTAAATTCTGACCATCCAATCACCCATCCAAAATCTTGATCGAGACAGTGAGTTAAATGGTCCAAAACATAATAAATTCTTTTAAAAAAACCTACACAACCAATTAGGGACAAATGTATATTTTGGCGCATGACAAATATATATCATCAATTGTACCCTTGTTTTACCTAAATTTACCCATACCTTATAGTGCATAAAATATCATGATTTTCAGACAATAAAATTATGTCAGAGGAAATAACAAATTAATGTTATCACAACTTGTCTTACAAACATTATCTAACTCTCTAAAGGCGAATTCATAATATATTATATATAATGACAAAATATAGCTAGCTGAAAAAAGTTAGCTAGTTAGCGCACAATGACTTTTTCTAATAGGGGTTTGTTTCTTTAAGTTCCATCCAATTCATACAAAAAAAAAAAGTGTTGCTCGCTTCCTCTCAGCCACTAGCTAGTGGCTCATTTTGTAATCGATATTTCTACCTCCTTACTTGAGAACGGTTTCGACCTTCAAAATGTTACCTAAGAATCCATTGCACTACTAAAATTATATGTTCAAATGTTTGTTGAAAACTTTGCAGCACCGGAGAAAAGACAACGTGTACCTTCTGCCTACAATAGATTTATCAAGTAAGTAAAAATAATATAATTTTAAGTAGCATATACATTAAACTAATAAATGTGTGAATTAGATATATATATATATATATCTATGATGTTGTTAATTAATTCAATGTGTAGGGAGGAGATCCAAAGGATAAAGGCAAGCAATCCTGATATTAGCCACAGAGAAGCTTTTAGCACTGCTGCCAAAAATGTAAGCTATATATTACATACATTTATATATTTATTTATTTTTAAAAAAAATAGATTGTTTACTTATTTTATTGGAATTCTATACATATGCAAGATATCAGTAATTTTATGGGAGAAATGGTATGGTAGGGGCAAATAAACAGAAGAGGCACTAAATAGAATAGTGTGACTAAAGAACTTTATATTTATGTGAGAAATTTAATTACCTTTTTTGATATTTTACTGTATGTTTTTGCAGTGGGCACATTTCCCTCATATCCACTTTGGACTCAAGCTGGATGGCAACAAACAAACCAATAAATTGGATCATGCTGTTGCAGGAGAGGGTCCTCAGAAAACCATTGGTCTCTATTAATTAAATTAAATAAATAATATGATCTAGCTATATTATGATCACAAAAAATAATATAATATATATAGAATATTAAATAGGTGAGATATATTATATATATATATATATATATTATATTAATCTCTCCAAACTAATAAACTGTTTTTAGCTCTTTCAGCATCATCCCTTTTAGGGCCTTGGATTCCCTGTTTTTTTATTCGTATTATAAGTTGTAACTATTAACTATGTTTACTCCAATAATATACGCTTGTTTATTATTATTATTATTATTAGTTTATTACTATTATTTGCGTTTGTTTGTGTGAGCACACTCTCTAAGGGTGTGTTTGATACGGAGGAAAGCATCTGAGTTATCGAAGTATTTTTCTCTGCTAATTCATGCACATTGATGGTTCTAATATAACCTTACAACTTCATATATATTGTAATATAGTATTAAAATTCAACATTATATTCTAATCATAAACTATATCAAACTTAATGTTAGGATTCTATGTCCTAATCCTAAACTGTGTGATATTCTATGTTCAACATGCTTATTAATTTACATTGTTCTTATAAATTTTTTAATGAAAAAGTTTTTGATGATCAACCCCCTTGCACCTATTTGTCTCCGCCCCTAATCTAAATTAAGAATGTTAATTGAACTAGGACGTGATGTGATACATGTTAGTTTTCAATTACTCAATATTAATATTTATCATAGAGATTTATTAATAATTATCTTATAAATAAATGGATTCTGAGTATTTATTCTTAACATGGTCAGCATATCAAGGCTGGCTTTAAATTTTTTGGGGGACTTTTCAGTCATATGGTATTCAAACGCCAAAGTTCGAGTAATTCAACGATGAATATTGGCCAACTAGTTGTTCATAATTTGGGTAAAATCGATTCAAATGGAAAATTAAATTAAATTAATTAAGTAAATTGATATTTGTTTAGTTTTGATTTAATTCGGTTAGGCTTGCGTTTAAGTTTTAAAATATCGATAAGATTTGCTTTAGTTTGGTTTTATTAAAAACAAACTGAATAAAAAATTGAACCAATTCGATAAGTTATATCCATAAATTTCATAGATTTATATATATATATATATATATATTGTATACTTTTTAATGAAAATTTCTTTTTATCTCTAATAGGTTAATGAGCTAATTTACCCCTTAAATTCATTTATGAAAAGAAACTAACTACCAGATTTATATGTTTCTTATCATCTTTATACACTTGATTATAAGCTTACATATATTAAGAGAATTCCTCTATAATTCAAGAAAATTGTATCCACCATAATAAAAAGTTAATGATAAATTACAAGTTGGAAAATGATGGATTTCTTTTCCTGATTATAAGGGGAAAAAATAAAAGAAAGAAATATCAGTATATTTCTTTGCACCGAACTAGACCAACAATAACCAAACTCAATGGATATAAATTATATTTGATTTGATTTTAATAGTTAAAAAATGATTAAATTAATTTGATTTTGATTTTACCCCAAATTCAAACCACGAACATCCCTAACTGGCCTACTATAGGGGAAATATTTAATTTTTCAATTTTAAAGCTTAAACTTGAGATTTCTTATTAAGAATAGAGAAATTTCAATCACGTGATTAGAGACACACACATGAAAAGAGAGAGGGTACCAACAAGGATTGTAGTAGAGTGGTAAATACTCATCAATCTTTAATCAAGAGGTCTCGGATTCAAGTCCTTTGGATACGGAGTCACGTTTATTTGGAAGCGTTCTACCTCCAATGTGAGACTTTTCGATGCAAATCCAGATTTAATCGAGCTCTAATATGGATATGTGAGACTTTTCGATGCAAATCTAGATTTAGTCGAGCTCTAATATGGATATCAGACACCAGATGGAAAAAGGAAAAAAATAAGAGAGAGGGTGTTGATAGTAACAGTTCATGTTATTCATGAGTCAGAGTCAAATCAGATTCGAAATTTGATAAGAGAAATGAAGGGATGGGACCAAATAAACACCGAATTTGATGGCTCTGCTAAACTAATATAAAACTTGTATGGCGTTGCACCAGCTTTAAACCAATTTGGTTTTGTCGCAGCAAAAGTCATGCACGCCATTACTTACCATTTAAGGTATCAATAAATACCATATTCTAAATTCAGTTACTATAACTAATTTTGGATATACGTCTCCAAAAATAAAAAATTACACCATTTTTGGAATATCTCATTACGTCTTTATGTCTTTCTCTATTCCAAGGATCACTAATTCATTAATGGAGTTTAACATAATATATACATACCCTATTGTTATATTATATATCACACTATTTTACTGTTGTTATTGTTTCTTTAATTCATAGATTTAACATTGTTTTTCTTATTAACAGTTATGATTTCTTTGTGTTTTCTTCTTCTTCTTAATTGGATTTGATGCTAGCTCTTGTGCCGATAGTCTTTTGGAAATAGCTTCTCTACCTCTTCGAAATAGTGATAAGATATGCGTACACTCTACTCTTCATTGACCTCACTTATTGATATAAAACGGGGGAGAATTATTTGAATCTCCAATTTAAAAAATAATATTTCTGAGCCAAAGAATAGAGTAGACCAAATGAAATGTTTTTAACGCAAAAGACATACTCAAGTCACGGCTGCAGAAATATATATAAATTATAACCCTAGCTTTATTTTCATTAGTATCATTATTATTATTATTATATTACTATATTGTATAACCTAGCAGCTAGCCACCAAGATTTATGTGCTTTAAGCATTCAAGAAATGAAAAGACCACGTACTATAAAGTATCAATGACTTTTGACAAGAGTGGACACAATCATGGAACCCTCAACTCACCTTTAATTATTCCTTTTTGGCATTTCTTTATCAATAATTTGATCATCTTTTAAGTTGCAATTGTTTTTTAGTGTCAATTACTATTTTTCTGTTTCGATTTGTTTGTCTATTTATAAATTTAATACAATAAAATCAACCTTTTCATTATAAAAGACATAAAATTAAAAATAAATTGAGCTAGTGAATCAGATCTCTCATAAAGATATTGGTTGTGACTTATGAGTGGTGAAAAAAAAAACAAATTCTAGTTGGAAGTTTTTTCTCTTTAATATCATATATTTTTAAGAAAACAGTTATTTATGTCATTCGCTAAAAGTTTGATTCGACTCATATTTTTATTTATTTTTTAAAGGTATGGGGTTTAAGCTGCAGAATCTGTAATGTCAAATCATGTTAGTTGGTATTTTGGAATTTAATGAGGGGGTGGGGGCTATAGTACTCAGTCTGATCAGTGTGTAAAAAGATAGGTAGGTTTCTGAGGTATACTTGCTTTGATATTCATTTAGAAATTCTCCTGTCAAGACACTATCCCAAAATTAAAGGAGTAGGAATGGATCGGTACGAAGCATAAGAGATAATAATTTCAAAATAAAATATAAGATTGTTTTATTTCAACGTGATAATTGGGGTTTGCCACAAAGGTGGCCAACAGTTCGTCTAATGCATTGCGCTAAAAAATGTGCCCTTTTAAAGTCGGACTCTAGAATTTATATATTATATGCAATTTCATTTTCGTTCTAGCACTACATACATTTTTTTTAACCTTCAAATGGAATTGAAATTAATAAACTTTAAGTAGGGAGCGATGATTAATTAAGAAACAAGTTATTCAGTGATTGTAATACAAAAATTAATAACCCATGGATTATAATCTAGAGAAAACATCATATATCGATCAGAGACTTAATAATTCCACTTCAATTGTTTACTATATATATACACTATCCCTAAAAGATGAACTTAGAGAATAAAAATGGAGTTGGGTTTGATTATAATTTTTGAAAAATATATTTGGGGGCGTTGCATTAACATAAATGCACGTATACCAACCATATGACAAGTGTACATGTTATGTATTTAATGAAAATTTTGAATACTAGATGGTTAAACTCGAAAAAAAGAGATTTTCAAGCTTGTTGTATGCATTTGAAGTAGCTACTCATCTATGATACTACTATCACCTCATACCCTGAAAAGAATGAGGGTGTGTGGGGTGGGGGGTGGGGAGGGACCCACATGCATGTTACCCTATATATAAAGAAGGGTGGTCCAGTCCAAAATATTTAAAGGACAGTCAAGAAACTAAGGATGTAGTACTTTTTGGGGTTTCCTATTATAGTATAGACCCACCAGATATTGAAAATAAATTTAGGTTTAATGAGAGATTCAACAAGATCCACCAATCTAGCTGATGTTCAATCTCTTTCACATTGGTATACAATAATATACACATACAAATATATATATATATTGGTATATATACATGTAATGTACTCCCTCACTCGTTAGAGCTCGAACCCGATATCTCTTATGACTAAAATGATCATATACAAACAAGCCCGTTTTGGGGTTTCACTCGCAGACTCAGCCTCAGTTTGCTGAGAAACTCTATAGTGATGTGCCTATATTAACGGTGAAAATGGAAGCTAGAACCAAAGCATAATGCACAGTGAAAATTATCACCAAAATTGCAAAATGTAATGACATAATTCAATTAACTTCATGTCATAAAAGACCTTACCTTTCTTTGCTTCCTCCCCTGTGCATAAACAATCTGTTCCAAACTACTTTCTGATCTGTTGTGATAATTAAGGAAAAGTATCTTCCATTTAAAACGGCTATGGAAATATAAACTTAAATTTCTTTCTCTCTTTGCTACACTGCTACATAACCATTGTTATTGTTACCACTTCACTAGATTCTTTTTGACCCAAAACTACAACTAAACTGGATGATGCCAAAGGTCAAAGAATGTTGAAACCAAACCCATTCCTGTAAGGCTTTGCGAAAAGATAAATCAAGCCTTGATGTTTAGTAACTATAATCTAACGTTATGTTTCTTCAACTCGTCTATAAAACAGGACATACGCTGCTGAGGTTTTGATCTTGTCCTTGCTGATGGGAGACACATGGCTGTCATCGAAGTCATACCACCGATCAGCACCTTGCTACATTATTAAGAAAAAAACACAGGTTAGAATATTTGAATTAAATTGGCAAAACTGGAAAGGTTCTTTCTTGCATATTCTTCATGATGCAGATGATAACAAGTTAACAGCAGAATGAAGATGCATGACTAAAGTTTAAAGGTCAATATACAATGGAGACACATGCAAATACATAAACTGAACACACCTACGAAACATGATATTTCTAAATTTGCCCCAGGAGAGAGGTACACTGACCC
>JAJOOO010025036.1:0-20018 GCA_029582685.1 Solanum piurae | reverse complement strand
ATATATATATATATATATATATATATATATATATATATATATATATATTTATCTTTCTGAGTATTGTTCTATGCTCCATAAATTTATTAATTTGTCATATCTTATTTCTTTCATGTGGAGGATGTCAGAATTATCTAGCTCTATCATAGTGGGGTGAATTGGGTTACTATATCCAAATTATAATGTGCATGACCATTTATATCTTGTTGATTTGTTTCCATGGATGACCATTTATTAATTTGTCATAATAAGAAATATTGCTTCACTTCAATTTATTACTCCCTCTGTCCCAATTTATGTGACACATTTCGCTTTTCGAGAGTCAAACAATTTGAGTTTGACCGAGAATTTGCTCATGAAATCTTCAAAAATTTTAAAATGAAATTTATATATTTATAAACTACATAAAAAGTACTATAAGTCACAATAATTGATAATTCAAAATATTTAAAAGATATATGAAAAATTTACGGTCAAAGATAAACTTGTTTGAATCTCGAAATCCGAACTATGTCATATAAATTGGGACAGAGGGAGTACTAATTTTGACTTGATACGGAGTTTAAGAAAATAAAGAAGACTTTTAAATTTTATGATTTAAAATTAACAATATGTAGAATATAATATATGTAGCGAAATATATTTTTATTTTGTAATTTTAAACATGTTATGTGAAAAGTTAGAATTGAAGAATTGTCCAAAATAAAATGTGACATTCTTTTTAAATAAATCAAAAAAGAAAAATAAACAGACAAAGAACATGCATACCATTTGTTGCAATCAAGCAATGTCCTACTGATCTAATAAATATATTATACTTGTATTAGTTGGGCTTAAAAGTCAGTGATGACATATTGTTGTTTAATTTGCCATTATATTGTCTGAATTTTTATTCAAAATTCGACTTAATTAATTATAAACCAAAGAAAGAAGTATCAAAACACCTGTAAATTTGGTGTAAATTATTAGTTTTATTTCCGAATTATTGACAACCTTAAAAACACGTCTTTACTTGACTAATTGAAGTTAAATACACCTCGAATTTTGCAACATTAGTGAAATACACTACTAAATTCTCATCAAATTTAAGGGTGCTTTCAACACTTCTCTCGATTTTTATTAAGAACTTCATGCTCCTACAAGAGTTTGAAACCACTTGCTATGTCATGCGTCATATTGAGAGTGTATCTGAGTTAATTTTAATAAGTATGCTTTAATATACTTATAAATACACCTTATAGGGTGTAAATATATGATTTTCATAATATAAAACATATAAGCATTTGACTTCAATATATAGAAAATATATTTGAAACAAAATCGTATTTATTAGCAAAAATAATGCATGCACTAACTATGTGTATTAATAATATCTTGTTTAGTACATTTTTTTATGTTATGTATATTACACACTCTATTTTGTATTAAAGTGTGTATTACTAATACCATGGATTTCTAGGTATTACCGTATGAATAATGTAATAAGATTTAATGCATGTATTAGCATGGTTAAAGACTCAATCATCCCTCAAAACCTTTCTTACATCTTTTCCATCATAATTGTGGAAGATAACTTTGTAAGTAAATACTTTTATGCAATGCACACTGTTTTTAATACACCAAATCAAACAATACATAAGAAATAATTTATGTATAATTAATATAAGCATAACTAATACAAACATTACTTACACAAACATTATTAATACACTCAACTTAGCATTATTTTTATACAATCTATGAAACATTAACCTTTTAAGAGTGTTTTCGTAAGTTAACCCATAACTCTAAATGATTTTGTCTCTGATGACAATGGAGCTGAGCGGGGCAGATTGAACTTAACCGCGAAACTTTTAACCCGCCCAGCCCCACATTGTGTTTTTCTATAATCTCAACCCGTCCGCCCCGCACCGCATAAATCCGCCCGCCCCATCCCATATAAGTATTTTTTTTTTATCTTTTGATTTACTTTAACTCTTTAAATATTTATAAATTGACCATATACTAATTTGTACTTACACACATATAGACAAAAGAACTTTAGACTTCTCTAAAGCCAAGGTTACCAAGATAAGTTACTGTCTTCATCTAGTGTGTTAATTGCTAAAAACATTTAAGCCACACATGCTTATGCACAAATGTAGACATTAAGATTGACAAAATTAAACATTGACCATTTAGTTAAACTCTTTAAGCTACTGTAGCTTAAAGAGTTTACTACTCACATCCCATATTTACATATTTAGAGAAAACAAAGCAGGCGGAGGGATTAAATCACTGATTTAGTTGATTAAAGACTTGTTCATCTCAACATGAGTTGTGGTGCAGTGGTGGACTTCTTTACCCTTAACAGAGCTCTCGGATTTGAGCCCTGCGTATGGAGAAAATTTTATTGGGAGCGCCACCTGTTGGGGTTTATTTGCCCTGATTTCTTACCATAAATAGATTTTCCTTTATGGAAAATGTTTTAATATTTTAAGTAGTCCTTTTCTTGTTGGAAATGTTTTAGGACTCTAAAAATATAGGCTTGTTGCTTCTAACTTAATCAGCATTATATAAAAGATTAACTAGAACCCTAATGATCCAGTTAAGCTACATAAAAATCTATAGTAATATATGATATGATCACTTACTTATTCAGTACTGCAATTTTACTATCTCTGGTCGACGTGATCACGTTGAAATGTGATGATAATTGGAGAAGTATTTGAACAATATAGGGTAAAATCCGGGATCGACGGGTAACCAAATTAGGAATCGCACAACACACGGCAAATATTGTTGGAAAATCTTACGGAAAACATGATCACAAATATTTATTTCACATTAATATCTAGAGAATGAATCTGGATATATTTGTAGTAAATAATGACACTTCTATCTTGAACATGTTTTTGAAATAGGTTAAGAACATGTTTGACATTGTTGTTGAGAGGCCAGAAGTGTTTTTTTTTTTTTGAAAAAAACCCACTCTTTTAAAAAAATTAAGTGTCTGACAACTCCTTAAAACTGCTTTTTAAACAGAAGCAATTTTTCTGCTCTTGAAAGAAGTTAATTTTTTATATATATATATAAAGCAGAAGCAGAAAATTATTATTTTTAAGATGAAAATATTCCTTACATATATACATAATTATCAATATATCTCTTATTAATTAATTAACATATCTCATAAGTTTGGTTAATTTTCATTCAAGAATTTTTATATAATAATTTTTATTTATTTATGTTTTTATATTATTATTTATATTTTATATTGTACATATCATTTTACGTATTATTTTACAGAATTAGAAATAAAAGTAACAATAATATTTTTTGCACGATTAAAAAAAGAGAGAAAAAACAATTAAAAATCCAGACCTTCCCAAAAAAGTAACAAATAACAAATTTTATTTTCTTAATTTATGTATTATTTTATTTTTATTTTTATTTTTTAAAACTTTAGAGTATTATAACAAAAAAAGGGGATAATTTGCTAAGATTGAGTCCAAGAGAATAGGTAACAAATAACAAAAAGATTTTTCTTTTCAATATTTCTCAACAATATTTATCTATGTGTAATATTGATTTTAAAAATTTGAATATGTACATTTTAATTAATTAAATTAAAAATATAATTAAAGTTTTTATATTAGATGTTTAAAATAGTTTCTCTCTATAAAATAATCTTATTATTAAAAGCACATTGATATTTGTCTTTATTTCGTAATTTGACTCATAAAAACACTTCTTTTTAAAAAAAAATAGCCAAACATAAATTGCTTATCAAAAGCACTTTTCAAATAAATTTGTCAAACACAAATTGTTTTTTTTTTGGAAAACACTTTTCTAAAAAGCTATTTTATAAAAACGCTTCTAAAAATAAATATCTTTTAGCAATAATTCAAAATAGACTCTAACTTTAAAACAAACGAGACTTTTAGTCCAAAAAATCATTTGCTTGGTTTATGAAAAAAAAGAATTTATATGAAAAGAAATCCAATTCAAATTTTCATAATTGGACCGCAAGAATTAAGACAATTTATAAGCATGATTTCATTAAGGCAAAATGTTCACATTAGGAAGATGACTACTTTAAGGGAATTCAACTAAACTATTGGAGTTGGTTAGTATCAAAGCAAAGCAAGATTACAGAAATATTAATCAAACAAAGAAATAAAACTTGGGCCATCGGCCCATATTTTTTCCATCGAGAAAATCTGGACTTTTAGTCCATTTTCTGCAATCTAGCTAGTTTCCTTGAATTTTATGGACTTTGACCCATTTTTCTGCTCTTTTTGGACCTGTATATCCAGAGGCGTAAGCAAGAGGGGGTTTCCCAGTTCACGTGAATCCATGCTTCCCTCCAAAATTATTTATATTAGTGTTATATTTTTTTTAATTTTTTGTAAATATAAATTTGTGAATCCACGCTCGAAGTATCATGTAATGCAATGATGATTGGGTGCACCTCTTAGTAAGGTAAGAAATTTGACTTTTATATCTATCTTGTTTTATTTTTCTTTCTAAAATTTGGTAACATCCCTGTAAGTGGTTATTGATAGTACTTTTGGTGTTTTGATTAATTAAGCACGTCTATTTTGGAATTATAATTTAAAATTTTAATTGTTTTCAATAATAAGAACCTAAATGTCAAATCGATTAGATTCACCTTTTCATAATAGTGCACCAATCATCCTGAAATTACGTCTCTGTGTATATCAACTTCTTTTCTCTCATGACTTGAAGATAATTGGAAGATAATATTTTAGATGGTCACTTAACTAAAAGTTTTTCTCTTAGAAAATCATTGAGTTTTCTCTTATAACCTCAAAGTCACTTAACTAAGGCTCGATTGACCATAACATTGACCAAGTATTTACTCGCATTTAGTGTTAAGTGTATTCTAGCTTTTAAAAAAAACTGATTAAAAAAAAATTACTAAAACTTTTCAAACAACGATTGACAATAAAGCACCACAACCTGCAAATCTAATATTCATTCTAACTGTTAGGTAATCAACTAGCTGATTACTAAATAATAATGGTACCTAATGTCTCTAGGGATCAGAATTCAAAGAAAAAGAGCCACTTCATAGCAATGCAGTTGTGATTCCAAAAGGTAATGCACATCAGGGGCGGAGCTATGTGGTTGTCGTGTCCAATTGGATCCTTTGTCGGGGAAAAAAAATACCATATATATAAATACAATGATATATGAAGTGATTAAATAACATATTTTGAACACCCTTAACACAATAGATTGTTATAGCCCAATGATTTCAAACACCTCAAATGAGTCAGTGATTATGTGTTCAAACTCACTAGCTAAGGGTACTGTATATATGATGATGTTCTGGCTAAGACGCCAACTGTTGTTGATAAAGTTGTAGTGGTCACAGAGGATAAATAATTGAAAATTTGTTAAATATTTGACCGATACGAAAAGCGTTCACTTTTGACATTTGAATTGATTTTGTGGACCACTTACAATTTTTTTTAGTTTTGTGTCATTTTTACACCTAAGAACTGTGAAAAGACCTTTTCTTAAAATTCAATTTGTAAATAGTCAAGATACCTCATTTTCTCACTACTTTCTTTACCGTGATTCATGAACAAATCCATAACTACTTAATAGTTAATACATTCACCCTCAAAGCAAAACCATTACATGAATTAATCTTTTAAATTCAACGTGTCTTTAGTACAACATGATAATGTTGGATGTGCTAAATACAATATGAGTATAACATATCATGAAAGGCCTTGTTAGTTTGAAGTTGATATGAAGTTTTGATGATTTAACAAACTTAGGGATCTAACAAGGAACCAGATCCTTGTTATTGGGACTGCTGACAGTGAAATGAATGAATAAACTCAGTGTGAGGAATATTTGTGTGTCATCATCAAAAAGGGGGAAAATGTTATATTCTAGGTGTTTTGATGATCCTCACAAATGCAGGAACTTGGTCCATGGCAGAGTGCTCTCGTCCAGATTCAAATGGAGTACAGTTGTAAATCTGTCATGTCAGGTGGTAGGTGAAAAGTGCAGTGTACTACACCAATAGGAAGAGCGGACGAGACTGTCTGTTTCAATGGCTCACAAATGCAGGGACCTTTGGCTGAGTTCTCTCGTCCAGATCTATAATGAGATACAGAGGTTGGTGAGGCCGTCAGTGTAGCGCACCAATCAGAATGGACGAGGTTGTTTGTCCAGCGGTTAATAACTCTTTATGGTTGACTTAGTCAACATGACAAACAACAAATTAATTCATTCATTCAAAAGGAGAGAGAGCCAGCACGTCTTCTCAAGAACTTACTAAGAAAAGCTTGCAAAGGACCTGGTCTCTGCAAGACTGCGTATGTGAAAGGACGACAAGACAGTTGTCAGAAAAGCTGCTACTTTTGATGTGGTAGGTGCACGTCCTTCCAGAGAGGCAGGCTCTCAGCCAATGGGCGGTCCTAAGGAGTTTGTGTTCATTTTGATATAATCTCTTAACACAAAACACAAACTCAAAATTTGGCAAACAAAAACTTAGATTTTCTCTGAAAATTCATAGGCTTGAAAAAAATGCCTTCTTCAAGGAAGAACATTGCTCATATCAACAAGGGACCAGATGGAGTACTGAAGAATTTTTGTTGTATTTAGAGTTTTGTGTCTCATGTGCTTATATTGTAAATCTATTCCTAATCTATAAAGGAATTAAATTTTTGTCATGTTCTACCAAAAGTTTAAGTCAGTTAAGGTCAACTGATTTAGTGGGCAGCGTTATTGCTGCTTAGTCAAAATTCTAAGTCATCTAGTGGTAGGTGATTTAGTGGGCAGTGTTGTATCTGCTTAGTTGAAGTCTAAGTTATCTACAGGTAGGTAGCTTAGTGGGTAGTGTGGTATCTGCTTAGGCTCGGTTAAGTAATCATTGTATTACTTAGTGTGAGATTAGGAGGTTAATCTCATTGTTGTGGTGCAAACTGTGTTTTACTTTTTCTTGAGAAGATTAGTAAAAATAGTTTGGAAAATTCTGTGAGACAGGTCGTGGTTTTACTTCCTTGAGCAAGGAGGTTTTCACGTAAAAATATTGTGTCTGTTTTATATTGTGATATTTACTTTCTACACTGTTATTCTGCTGAGGGACCTGGTCCCATAGTCACTGGTGGATGCATACATTCCAATAATTGGTATCAGAGCTTGACTTTTCTATTTGGTTAAAACCAAGAAAAGAAAAGATCCTGAAGGAATGGCTGCACCACTAAATCTGCAGAGAAGTCAATCCCCTCCAAAGCCTCCTATTTTTTATGATCAGTTCTATAGACACTAGAGGATTCGAATGAAAAACTATCTAATGGCTGAGGATATTGAGGTATGGAACATTATTTGTGAAGGTCCTCATGTGCTAACTATGGAGGTTGAATATGGAGAGGTCACAAGAGTCATTCCCAAAACTCGACACCAATATAATGACTCTGACAGAAGATTAGTCCAGAAAAAACACAAAGCTAGGAAGATACTGATGTGTGGGATCAGTATGAATGAATACGATCTGATCTCATCGTGTGAATCAACCAAGAAAATCTGGGATCGGTTGAGAACAACATATAAGGATACTGAGGAAACAAAGAAATCTAAGTTAGATCTCTTTACTACTCAGTTTGAAAGATTCACCATAAAAGAAGGTGAATCTATTCATCAAATGCGTATCAGATTCTCCACCATCACCAATGAGCTCATGTTTCTTGATGAACCTATCCCGGTGTGCAAACAAGTCTCTAAGATACTGGAAATTCTTCCCAGATCTTAGACAAATGAATTTGTGTTTGTTGATGAGACAAGGGATCCTGAAGAGGCGACTCTAAATGCACTATTTGAGTATCTTCAAGTTCATGAGATGCATAAAAAAGGTAAGGGTCTCATTCTCAAGGGTGAAGACATGAGGGTAGATCTGACTGATGATGTTGATCAAGAGAGAGATGCAAAAATAGATGAATTACTAGCTTCCAAGGTGTCATAAAGTGAAATTTATGAAATAGATGAGACCATGGGATATTTCACTCAAAGATTTCAAAAAATCGTGAGTGAACATGGAGGTTTCATGAAGAAAAAAACTAGTGATAGTGCTACAAGCTCTAGTGACGTATGTTACAAGTGTGATCGACCAGGTCACTCCATGAGAGATTGTCTTATGCATAAAGCTGACCACAATGAAGTAAAAGATAAAGAGGGGGACCAGGTTCGTCCCAAGATAAGCAGAAGAGAAACTTTTTTCCAGGCAGTGAAGAAGGATATGACTGCATGGGAAAATTCCTCAAGTGATTCTGATGATTCTGAGCACTCTAATGATGCTCTCATGGCAAAATCAGATTAGGAAGATGCTAATGAAAAGGTAACTTTATCATACTTCAAGCAAAACTTGAATACCTCTTCTACCAGTAAATTGAGAAAGCTAGTTGTTGTACTACTTGATTTGATAAGTGAGCTAACAATGGAGAATGATCTTGTGAACAATAGGCTAGACGTCTCTCAAAATGGAAAAATTGTTTTAGTTGCCCAAATATCTGATAATGAAAATCAAATGGTTGTTCTAGAAGCTAAAAATCTAGAACTGAAGGAAAAGATTAAAGGGGTAACTAATACAATTTTTAAAGGAAAAAATGAGGCAAGCAGTTTGCAGCTGGAGCTTGAAAATAAGTTGCATACTGCTGAAATGAAGATGGAATTGGCCTTAGAGAGAAATCAAGTGTTGGAAAGGGACCTGGTCCGTGTAAAAGAGGAACTTGAAAAATCTCTCAAATTGATCAATTCCTCTAAGATCCTTAAAAATATATTCGGTCAAGAAAACAACAGTAAAAGAGGGCTGGGGGTGCAAAAAGATAGATCCCTTATACAATCCTCACATCAAATCTGTTTATGATGCTGATGATCTATTGTATGTACATTGTGGTGAGATGGACATCTTAAGAGAGATTGTCCTGTGTTGAAAAAGTATGGAGGAAGTTCTTCAAACTATTCCAAACAACGGAATAGACTGAAGAAGGGACCTGGTCCTGCTTATGGTTCTAAGTTGAAGAAAACCATTCTGCCTCACTGGACAAAATACTTTCTTATCACTATGTTATCTGCTTACTGGAAACTCCGTCTCAAATAGGTTTCAAGGCTAACAAGTGATTTGTTATGCAAGTGAGAGGAAGTAGTAACAGTCAGTGGTGGTTCATGATTAGCGGATGCTCAAAGCTCTTTACTGGGAAAACTGAAAACTTCTTTTCTCTCAAGGCATTTCAAGGTGGAGGTGTCTCTTTTGGAAATGGCAAGAAACGGTACATTCTTGGTGTAGGCAGGACTTGAAAATCTATGAAACACTCCTTTAAAATTGTGTACTATGTCAATGGTTGAAGTATAATCTTTTAAGTGTTTCACAGATATGTGATGAATGAAATGAAGGTGCAATCCTATCAGAAAATGTGTTGTCACAAACTTGCTCTCTCGGGTGATGATCTTCATAGAAAAGAGATGCAAGAACATATGTATTGCTGATCTGAATATTTCTCATAGTGACAGTCTCACTTGCCTTAGTGCTCAAGGTGAGAATGCTCAGGTATGACACAAGATACGTGCTCATGTGAGTGCTTCTCTGTTGCACAAACTTGTGTCAAGGGACTTGATCCTCAGTCTGCACAAAATAAAATTTACAAATGACAAAGGTTGTGATGATGGTGTTAAAGAGAAGCAGATCAGACCACTCTTCAGATGGAATATGCAGGCTTTTAATCTTTCAAAGAACCTTCGGGCTGAAGTGGTAAATGTTACATGTTCTGTGACCAAAAGGATCATATTGAGAAGTTTGATCTCAATATTGATGAAAGAATAGTTGTGGTATACTCTTCCTCCAGCAAGACTTATCGGGTGTATAAAAAGGTGGTCATGTGATTTTTTATGAGTTTGGAAGAGTTGAGAAGTTACAAAAGAAAAAAGATTCTGAGATGGAAGGGTTGCTTCAGATTCAGATAGACGGTCTAAATAGTGAGCTTGCTGGAAAAAAAATCCTCTTCATGAATCTAGCAATCTCAAGGAAATTGATCCAGATGATGAACCTGATTAGGGACCCGATCCTATATATAGCGCTGAAAAAAGATGATGCAGTTCAAACTAATAATGTGACTTCTGAAGGTAAGAATGAAGAAGTTGATCAAGCTCAGTTTGCAAGAAGCAAAGTATGACACTCGGTTCCCCAACAAGCTGATAGGTTGTCCAAATTCCTCTTCAACAATGGCTTCAAAAGAGGTAAAATTAACAAAAAACTCTTTTTAAAATCGCAAGGAAAGGAATTACTGATTATTCAAGTACATATTAATGATGTCATCTTTGAGACAACTTTTGAGGTGGTGTGTGAAGAGTTTGTTGCACTCATGAATAATGAGTTTTGAAGTGAGCATAATGGAAGAATTAAATCTCTTCTTGGAGTTGTAGATCAAGCAAACCTCAAAAGGTACCCTCGAGTGTCAAGAAAAGTACATTTATGAGCTTCTCAAATGGCTTAACATACTTGAAGTCAAGACAATGTTATGGAGGGGTAATGTCATCATGAAGTTTTGCAAAGTGGAAGATCAAGTGGCTGACATCTTCACTAAAGCCCTGAGCAAGGACCAGTTGTGTACTCAAAGTGACTTAGCTGAAGGGAAGAAGATATCACAGCGTGATCAGGGTAATTGATGTCTGAACTAAGACAGGGACCTGGTACCAGCTCAGAGAAGCTGCTGAAAAAGTTTCATGTTATGGATGCCTAGACAATTCATGCTCTCATGGGCACTAACTTGAAGTTGGATGCTGATGAACCTAGTTCATAGACTTCATTCTTGTATAAATGAATCACATTTGAGGGCTGCTAAGAGAATCCGAACACACTTGAATAAAAAAGGGACCTGGTTCTATTCTGTCCATCAGGAGACCTTTTGATTTGGAGGAACATGTGATGCTAATTATGCTGCGTATCGAGTTGATGGAAAGAGTACCTCAGGAGTGACTTATGTTAAAGGCTGATCTCACACTCATGGGGAACTAAAAAGCAAAATTCAGTTGTTCTTTCAGCAACTGAGGTATAAAATGTGGCAAGTGCAACTTGATGTTATCAACTCTTGTAGATCAAGCAGTAGCTTGAAGCTCTTAAAGATCTGGCTGAAATAATCAAACTGATGATGGAAATGCTGAAACCTTCTTGAGCGGATCCTGCCTGAAGCAATCAACTCTCTCATGACTATGCAAATGGAGCAGGTATCCTTGTTTTTCAGTTATGTATGTTTTAGTAAGTTCTGTTTCATACCTTTTGTAGGTATACACATGGAAAAAGGGCTGAAGGAAAGGGGAGGTCAGGACAGATCTAAGCAATCACATTCAAACTACAGAGAGGGACCTGATCCGTTCTCAAAGGTTAGCACTCTTAACATTGCAGTTTGAACTATGCATGAGAACCGTTGCAATTGCCACATGTCTGTCATTCAGGAATCTGACCACTGTCCCATCTTTTGAATACCAAAATGACATTTTCTATCACATAATACACCCTTTCACTTTCTTTATACTCCATATTTCTTTTCAAATCCTCTTCCAAAATCTGACTTTTCTCCTCTCTCAAAAACACTTCAAATGGTAAAACTCTTTGTTCTTACTGGAGATTTCTATAATGAAAATGTTTTAAGTGTGGAAGAGGGACCAGGTCCACCAAGCAAAATGAAGATGTGGAAAAGATGATGTTCAAAAGGGGGAAGTTGATATTTTGAGAACTGAAAGTATTCTGAATAGAAGGGTGTCTAATTTATTTTTATTTAAAAAAAAAAAAACTAAACTGGCAGCCTTGAAGATCCAACATAAAGTTTGGGCAGTGAAGAATGTGAACTTCAATAAAGGCTTCTGAAAATACCATGCTAAGGGATATGCTCCATTAATTCTATTCTTTCAATCCCTTGCCTCTAAGTCATCCCTTCTCTTCCTAAATTTCTATGTCAATCCTTACTCCTCTTTTTCTATCGAAACTGAGTGGGCATTTTCATGATTTTCATTCGTATTCATATTTGCAATGCTTTGATGGCTGATCTTTTATTATGGATGAAAAATGCCTTGTTTCTACTGACTTGTCTCATTACTCTATTCATTTTTACTCATGCTCAGTGTTGCCCAAGTGGCCATGAATTTTCTTAAACTGCATTTCTGTCAACTTGGTTTACTGCTTTAACCCTTTTTTATGATGTCAAAAGGGGGAAAATTGTTAAGGTATGAGATCAATGCTAGCTACTTGAAGAAGACATGGACATGCTGATAGGGGGAATAAATGCTAGCTACTTGAAGAGGACATGGTCTTACCGATAGGGGGAATCAATGCTAGCTACTTGAAGAGGACATGGTCATGCCGATAGGGGGAAGAAGTTGTTTTTCATCATCAAAAAGGGAAAAATTGCTATTTTGATATTTTGATAATTTGACAAACTTCGAGGATGATGAAACTCCAGTTACCTGAAGAGTTCCTGTTGATAGGGGGAACTAGTGAATAAGTCTGTTATCATCAAAAAGGGGAAAATGTTAGTTCAAAGCTGATATGAAGTTTTGATGATTTAACAAATTTAGGGATCTAACAAGAAACCAAATCCTTGTTATTGGGACTGCTGACAATGAAATGAATGAATAAACTCAGTGTGAGGAATATTTGTGTGTCATCATCAAAAAGGGGGAAAAGTTATATTCTAGGTGTTTTGATGATCCTCACAAATGCAGGGACCTGGTCCCTGGCAGAGTGCTCTTGTCCAGATTCAAATGGAGTACAGTTGTAAAGTTGTCATGTTAGGTGGTAGGTGAAAAGTGCAGTGTACTGCACCAATAGAAAGAGCGGACGAGACTGTCGGTTTCAATGGCTCACAAATGCAGGGACCTTTGGATGAGTTCTCTCGTCCAGATCTATAATGGAATACAGTTGGAAAGCTGTCACGTCAGAGGTTGGTGAGGCCGTCAGTGTACCGCACCAATCAGAATGGACGAGGTTGTTTATCTAGCGGTTAATAACTCTTTATGGTTGACTTAGTCAACATGACAAACAACAAATTAATTCATTCATTCAAAAGGAGAGAGAGCCAACACGTCTTCTCAAGAACTTACTAAGAAAAGTTTGCAAGTGACCTGATCCCTGCAAGACTGCGTATGGAAAGGAAGACAAGACAGTTGTCAGAAAAGCTGCCACTTCCAATGTGGTAGGTGCACGTCCTTCCACAGAAGCAGGCTCTCAGCCAATGGGCGTTCCCAAGGAGTTTGTGTTCATTTTGACATAATCTCTTAACACAAAACACAAACTCAAGATTTGACAAACAAAAACTTGGATTTTCTCTGAAAATTCATAAACTTGAAAAGAAGGCCATCTTCAAGGAAGAACATTGCTCATATCAACAAGGGTCAGATGGAGTACTGAAGAGTCTATGTTGTATTTAGAGTTTTGTGTCTCATGTGTTTATATTGTAAATTTATTCCTAATCTATAAAGAAATTAGATCTTCGTTATGTTCTACCAAAAGTCTAAGTCAGTTAAGGTCAACTGATTTAGTGGGCAACATTGCCGCTGCTTAGTCAAAATTCTAAGTCATCTAGTGGTAGGTGATTTAGTGGGCAGTGTTGTATCTGCTTAGTTGAAGTCTAAGTTATCTACATGTAGGTAGCTTAGTGGGCAGTGTGGTATCTGCTTAGGCTCGGTTAAGTAATCATTGTATTACTTAGTGTGACATTAGGAGGTTAATCTCATTGTTGTGGTGCAAACTGTGTTTTACTTTTGCTTGAGAAGATTAGTAAAAATAGTTTGGAAAATCCTGTGAGACATGTCGTGATTTTACTCCCTTGAACAAGGAGGTTTCCACGTAAAAATCTTGTGCCTGTTTTATATTGTGATATTTACTTTCTGCACTGTTATTCTGCTGAGGGACATGGTCCCGTGATCACTAATGGACGCATACATTCCAACAGGCCTCAATCAAGGAAAACTTCAGTAACAAAAAGAAAATCTTCAATTGAATAAATATATAATGTATAGTAAGTGGCAGATAATACATGCTTTCTGGTGCATTACTTAATTATTTTTTTAATAAAAAATTTTTATTTGAAGAGTGGGCATCGTATTCTTCAAATTATAATTAAGAATATGAGTGGATCATGAGCTTCCTATATTGTAATACATTTATTTGCCAACCAACCAAGTTGACTAAAATTCCATCTTTCACAACCAGATTTAAAAAAAAAACAATTTTAAATTTTAATACGTAAAATATTTTCGTGATGGTTTGATAAGAATAAAGTATGACATGACAGTACAACAAAAATAACTTTTAGCTGCAATAAATAGACATATTAATAAAGAGTGCTAAAGTCTATACCGACATTAGTTAGGTGTCATTAGATCCAATGTTACTAAAGACTTTAGGGACATATACAAAGTGCTAATTACCGCTAAAAATATATATTTAACGGTAATTAAACTATAACCATTAATTAATTGCCGCTAAATATCGTGTGAACTCATGGGACACGTACCAATAACTTAATAAGTGTATTCACAGAAAGAAGAAAGCCACACCCTTTATGTATCCAGACTCATCACAACTCCAAGAACAAAAAATTAGGAGCCTATGAATTAATTAATAGAGAGATGATCAATTACTTATTTACTTCGATTCTACTATTTTCATCACGAAAAAGATTACCACTTCCTCCAGGTCCATTTCCATGGCCATTGATTGGGAACCTTTTACAAATTGGTAAAACACGTCCTCATGCTGCTTTAGCAAAGCTAGCTCAAGTTCATGCCCCTGATTTTATGTCCATAAGGTTCGGTACACGACTCATAGTTGTCGCCTCATCCCTTGCTGCTGCTGCTGAGGTTCTCAAAACGCATGATCGTGTTCTTTCTGGTCGTTATGTTTCTCGTGTTGTTCGAGTCAAGGGATCAATAGTCCATAACTTGTCAACTGCTTTTTTAGAAGAGTGTGATGATAATTGGAAAAGGGTACGAACTATATACAGGGGAGCCCTGTTTTCTACAAAAGCTCTGGAGTCTCAAGTTAGTACTAGGGAGAATAAAGTCATGGAAATGATACGATATTTGGAGGAAATACAATTAAACCAAGTGATTCAGATCAGGGAAGTGATTTTTGTGACGGTTTTAAATATATTGAGGAATATGCTTCTTTCGATGGATTTAATTGATTTTGAAGGCAGGGGAGTGGATGAATAAATAATGAAGTACCTGCGCGAATTCACGGAGACAGGTGCAACACAAGAGTTAGCTAATATGTTTCCTGTTTTGGGTGCAATTTGCTGTATGAATTTCCAGAGAACGTACAAGAAAATCATGGATTTGTTCGATAAAACGTATGTTGTTTGGGATGGTGTCGTTCAGGAGCGAAGAAAAAGAGAGTGAAACTTTTATGGATGCTGTAGATTTTGTTGATGCTTTGGTTAAAAATGGTTTCAATGATAAACATATCAATGCATTGCTTATGGTACGTTATCTTCGATATATTTTCTAATTTTTTCATGTTCAGTTAGTCAAAATTTTCACTGTAGGTACAAAGGTCAATCAAGTAGTATTGTTTTCATTTCCTTTTTATAGGAACTATTTGGAGCCGGGACAGAAACCACAATTATTACAAGTGAATGGATGCTTGTGGAGCTCTTGAAATATCATCAATGTTTAACAAAACTCCACGATGAAATTGCAAACGTAATAGGAGATAAGGACGTTATAATAAGGGAATCTGATTTGACGAACTTGCCATACTTGGATGCTTGTCTGAAAGAGACATTAAGGTTGCATCCTTCTGGCCCGTTGCTACTCCCTCATCGCGCTGTGGAAACATGTGAAGTCATGGGCTACTGAATCCCGAAAGACACACAAGTGATGGTCAATATGTGGGCAATTGCAAGGGATCCAAAGGTTTGGGATGATCCTTCAAGCTTCAAACCCGAAAGATTTATGAACTCTAAGATGGACTATAAAGGGCGAGATTTTGAGTATATTCCATTTTGTTCTGGAAGAAGAATGTGTGCTGGAGAACCTCTGGCTTCAAGGTTTGTTCCTTTTGTTGAAAACCAAAGAGAAGGATGATCGAGAAATTTTTTGTGTTTTCATTTATCATTGTTACATTGATTTATACAAGTAGAATTGAGAAATGCTATTATGCTCTGTACACTTGTCACTATTCTACAGGCTAGGTTCCTAACAAACTTTGCAGGGAAATTATTCACAAAATATTCCTTTGCTATGTACACGTATAAGGCTTCTATAAGGTGTCAAAATAAGAACTATTTTAATCATCAATTGGGCCAGAGTTGTATGAGTCCAAATCTGCTTTCTCTATATTTCAGCCCAAATTCCTTTTTGTCTTAGTTTGTGCAGTCTTCTTCTTTATTCTTTTCTTGAGAGTATCCCTGAGTTGAGAGAGAAAGGAAGTATTATGATGGTTTGAGAAATCAGAGATTACCACTGAGTTGGAATTTGAGATCCCAACATCCCCCCTCAAGTTAGAGGGAGGTGAAACAATCCTCAACTTGGGAAAAAGAGATCGATGAATAGGTCCAGAGAGGGGCTTTGTGAAGACATCAGTCAACTGGGCGACAGAAGGAACAAACCGTAATGAAATGAGCCCGGCAAAGTATTGTTGACGGACAAAGTGGCAATCGAGGTCCATGTGTTTCGTCCGCTCATGGAAAATTGGGTTTTTGGCGATATGAATAGCAGCCTGGCTATCGGAGTGCAGAGGAACAGGTAATGGTGAAGGCACACTAAGATCGTCGAGTAAATGAACCAGCCAAGTGATTTCAGCAACAACCCTGCGCATGGACCTGTACTCGACTTCAGCAGATGAAAGGGAGACTAAAGATTGTTTCTTGGATTTCCATAAGATTGGACAACCCCCAAGAGTAATGTAATATCCACTGATAGAGCGGCGAGTATCCGAACATCTACCACAATCGGAGTCACAAAAAGCAACGAGATCGAGAGTCGAATCAGCAGAGAAGAAAATACCCACTCTAGGATTGAATAAAAGATACCTGAGACATCTCAAAGCTGCATCAAAATGAGGGATACAGTGAGATTGCATAAACTGGCTAAGGTGTTGAACTGTAAAGGAAAGTCCGGTCGAGTGTTTGAGAGGAAATTCAATTTTCCCAAGAGTATGCGATCCAGGGTTGGATTGGATAAAAGTTCACCATCATCAACTCATAGTCGGATATTGGGATCCTAAGGAGAAGACACAGGTTGTAAGTCAGTGCAACCAAACTCTGACAATAAGTTAATAGTAAACTTTTGTTGTCCCAAAATGATTCCATGTGGTTCCCAAATGATTTCCATCCCCAAGAAATAATGGGCAGCACCTAGGTCTTTGATCCGAAACTCAGAATGTAGAAACGCTTGAGATATTCCAATTCACAAGGATCGTCTCCTGTGAGCAAGATGTCGTCCACATAAACTACCAAAATAGACACTCTCCCTTGAACCCTTTTATAGAAGAGGGAGTAGTCATTTAGAGAATGGGAGTATCTCTTGAAACTTAAAGTTGCAGTCAAACGAGCATACCATTGTCACGATGCTTGACGCAAACCATAGAGGGATTTGTTAAGGCGACGGATATGAAAAGAACTAAGAGGCTGCATACCAATAGGGAACTTCATATAGACCTCTTCCTGCAAATCACCATGCAGGAAAGCGTTATTCACATCCAACTGTGAAATATACCAATGCTTTTTTACTGCCACAACCAATAAACAACGAATGGTTGTCATCTTGACAACCGGAGAATATGTTTTAGTGAAATCGATGCCCTCTCGTTGAATATCCCCTCTCACAACTAACCGAGCTTTGAGTCGCTCCTGGTTATACTTAACTTTGTACACCCATTTGCAGGGTAGAGCTTTCTTACCTTTTGGCAATTCAACAACATCCCACGTATTATTAGATGCAAGAGCCTCAAATTCCTTAGCCATAGCTTCTTGCCATCCAGGATGTAAAATAGCTTGAGAGTAGGAAGTGGGTTCAGTAATAGAAGAAACAGAGTTTAGAAAAGATCGGTTTGTACTGGATAAGGTAGAAAAGGGAAGTGAAACAGGGGAAATAGGGGCAGCAAAACACTGATTAGTGACATTGGTGAGAATGACTGAATTGCAAATATAGTCACTTAAGTACTTGGGAGTACGAGAGACTCGAGTGGAGTGTCTAGTAGGTTATGGTGGTGGTTCATGAGCAGGTACTTCAATGTTCGAAGGATGTGGTTGATGTTCAGGTATGTCATCTGATTATTGGGGAATATCGGGGATGTCCGCCATGTCTGATGGCATAGTAGAAGGAGGGATGGAAACAAGACTTTCATTAGGTAAAGGAGATTGAGGAGAAACATGAGAAATGGGAAAAGATGAGTCATAATCTAGAAGGACAGAAGATTGAGAGGGAAGAGAGAAAGGAGGACAAGCTGGAACATTACTAGAGAAAAGATATATGCTTTCATGGAAAACGACATCCCTAGACACAAAGATCTTGTTATTGCTCAAGTTAAGAAGTTTGTACCCTTTCTTCCCAAATGGATAACCTAAGAATACACACTTGACAGATTTAGGATCTAGTTTTCCTCTATGGATAGGTAAAGTAGAGGCATAACAAAGACAACCAAAGCATCTGAGAAGGGAATAATCAGGGCAATGACTAAACAACAGCTCGTATGGTGTTTTCATATCGAGCAACTTAGAAGGAAACCTATTGATTAAAAAGGTTGTTGTTAAGAGACACTCTCCCTAGAAACGAGTAGGTAAGTTGGACTGAAAAAGCAAGGTCCTACATACCTCTAACAAATGCCTATGTTTCCTCTCCACTACGTCATTTTGTTGTGGAGAGGATATACAAGAGGTTTGATGTATTATACCTTCTGAAAGAAGAAATTCTATAGCATCTTTACTACTACCTAGTTCAAGGGCATTATCACTTCTGAGAATCTTTATTGTAGTGTGAAACTGAATTTTGACCCACTACTAAAAAAACAGTGAATACCGACCTACAAATACCGACCTCCGGAGGTCGGTATTCCTTGAAATACCGACCTAAAACCGACATCCCAACTTAGGTCGGAAAAAGCTTGGTCGCTATTCAATACCGACCTCTAGAGGTCGGTATTTACTGACCTCTCGAGGTCAGTTTTTATTTTATGTCGGAAAATTCATATATTATTATTTCCGACTTCCTTAGGTCAGAATTGGAATACCGACATTTGGAGGTCGGTATTTTTGTTTTTGTAATGTTGAAATTCTGACCTCCGGAGGTCGGTATGTTTATTTTTGTATTTTTAAAATTCTGACCTCCGGAGGTCGGTATTTTTATTTTTGTATTTTTAAAATTTCGGTAGTTTTATTTTTGTAATGTTGAAATTCCGACCTCCGGAGGTCGGTATTTTTATTTTTGTAAATGTTAAAATTCCGACCTCCAGAGGTCAGTATTTTTATTTTTGTAATGTTGAAATTCCGACCTCCGGAGGTTGGTATTTTTATTTTTGTAATGTTGAAATTCCGACCTCCGAAGGTCGGTATTTTTATTTTTGTATTTTTAAAATTCCGACCTCCGGAGGTCGATATTTTTATTTTTGTAATGTTGAAATTCTGACCTCCGAAGGTCGGTATTTTTATTTTTGTATTTTTAAAATTCCGACCTCTGGAATACCGACCTCCGGAGGTCGGTTTTCTGCTACAAAACAGGCAGCAAAATGCTGCAATTTTTAGTTACCCACCTGCATATTTATACCAAAACAACACAATATTTTCAATATATACATTAAACTAGTTCCAAATAAACTTCATCCAACCAAAACAACACAATATTTTCAATATATACATTAAACTATTTCAAAATAAACTTCATCCAACTTCAAAATAAACTAAAATACGATCAAATTAAACAATTCCAAAAATATAGAAGTCTAAAATGTCAAATAGATACAACTACTCCTCATCACCCTCACTTTCCTTATCAGACTTATCATT